>WEIS01083867.1:0-10672 GCA_013389965.1 Todus mexicanus
CCTCCCTGCAAACCACAGTTTCAGAGGGACCCTTTGCAACGCGGGTCCTGATTTACCCCACCCAAGCTGACCCAGAGCGGAGCAGCTGCTTTTGGCCAGGTCATTTAGAACCCTCAGGACTTAAAAAAAAAAAAAACCCCACAGATTTCAGAAGAGGTTTTGTCCTTGTCAAAGCGTTCTGGGCTTTCCTCAAAAACGAAAAAAAAGGCATTTATTTTTTCCTTGAGCCGCGTTCCGGGCTGGGCGCCAGCCGCCCGGGTGCAGGCTGCAGCGGGGCCCAGCCCGGCTCAGGGTCAGCCCCTCGTGTCAGCCCCTCGTCCTTCCCTGCCAGCGAGATTAAACCCCGAACCTGTAATCAAACACTTAAGTGGAAAAATATCTGAGTAAGAAGGGATTTCCGTTCCTCTGACTCAGCTTAAGCAGCACGGGGCTAAAGCTCGGGTCACAGCGCGTGTACCGCGGGCGCTCAGCCCCGGCAGCACCCAGTCCTGTCCCCCTGCCCCGGCAGCACCTCCCGCTGCTCGTCCCACCCCGGCTGGGGCAAGAGAAGGGAAAAACCTTCCGGTGCCGCGTGGCAGCGGCGCTAAGGGCGGTGCGCTGGCGGGAGCACACGGCCAGCTCTGCAGATTCCAGCCCCGGCCGTGTGGGATTCGGTGGCTGCGGGAACAAAGGGCGGCTTTCACTGCGCCCACAAATTCCTCGGATGCTTTTCTGGGGCTGCAGGCGACGCCCGGGGAGAGCGGGGCTCCCGGCGATCTCACCCGCCTGAAAGCTCCTCATTCACAGCAGCCTGCGAGGAGCTGAAAGCAAAGGCCACGCACGCGTTTAAATGCAGCAGGGGCCAGGATTTCTCCCCAGAAGCCTCTCGCTGGCCGGCAGGGCGAGGGCGGCCTGGCCAGGGGCTGGGGGAGCAGCCGAGCTGCGGTCGGGCAGCTCTGCAACGGCCATAAATCAGGGGAGACGTGAAAGCGAGGGAGGGAACAAAGGACATGGAGGGGTGCCAGGGCAGCCGGCAGGGAAGGCCGCGGCGGCCGCGCCAGGGGATGGCGGCTGAGGAAAGCCTCGGCCTGAGCCTGCGAGGCTCCCGGCCCCGCGTCCTGCAAGGCCCCGCTCTCTGCCGGGCAGCAAGGGGCACATGGGGACGGGGCACGTGGCAGCGTGTGATGTCCCACCAACCTCCCGGGGCACTTCTGCGGCACACCGCCCTGGCCCAACATCGATTTTTCCACCGAGCCACAGCAAGCTCTGGGGCATTTGCTCAGAGCGCCCAGCGCTGGCACAGAGACGTGGGCTCGAGGCTCCTGCAGCAGCCTGTGGCCACGGGCAGGAGGAAACGAGCGACGCCAGGGCTGGACAAAACTGTTCCTTGGGCTTAACCCAGTGCCAAACCCTGCTGAGCGGAGGCGAAGAGCCCGGTGGTGTCCCTCGCAGGGCTGCCCATGCTCAGGCTGCCGGCAGGGGAAGGGACAGGGACCAGAGTGGGGTCCCAGCTCCCTCCTTACCCTGTGCTGGGTGCTGAGCCCACCGGTGCTGGGTGCGGGAGGAGCGTGGTACCTGCGGCCGCTGCCAGAAGGGCTGGCGAAGGCGCTGACCTGATGTTACGCACTTATTTGTCTCGTTGGTAATGAGTTATTACTCAGGCTCAGCTAGACACTGCCTGAAGGGAGGAAACATCTGATCATCTTTTAATAAACACAGTTGGCTCCTGCGAGGCTCCTGGAGCTGTAAAGCGCTCCGAGACTCGTGGCTTCTGCACAGCCCGTGCTGCCGTGAGTCACAGTCTGGGAAAGGGTGTCAGAAGCGCTGCTCAATAAATAGAACAAAGCAGGGAAACCTCGGGTGGGCAGGGATGGCACAGCCCTGCTTCCTTCACCGCGTGGCACCAGCCTCCTCAGGATTTACCCGTCGGAGGTTGAAAGAGATGTAAAAATGATTTCCATGTTTTCTCTCCATCTCAAAACTTCCACAAAAGCCCTGCGAGATGGAGCTGGGTACGGAGCTTACCAGAGACAGGCTCTGCTTCCTGGGGGACAGGCCTTTCAGCAGGGCCTGTTGGGACAGGACAAGGGGGGACAAGTTTAAGCTAAAAGAGGAAGAGTTAGACCAGACAGAGGGAAGAAATTGTTGGTGCTGAGGGTGGTGAGAGCCTGGCCCAGGCTGCCCCGAGAGGTGGTCGCTGCCCCATCGCAGGGGAGGTTGTTGGGGGCTGTAGTTGTTGCAGATGTCCCTGCGATCAGCGCCCCGGGCTGGGGATGGCGAGGAGAGCACAGCCCTGCAGCCGGGGCGTTCCCACAGGGGCAGGGTGCAACACCCGCGGCGCTGCGCAGGATGCCCAGGGTGGGGAGGACGCTGCCGTCGCCTTGTCCCTTCCCAGGTGGTCACAGAGAAGGGGAAGAACGTTGTGGCAGGGAGCAAGAGCAGCTCTCCTGCTAACGGAGTCACGCACCTTCTCCTGTGGCTTCCTTCCCACCACGCTCCCTCTGCGGAGAACAAGTCCCGGAGGACGTCTAGAAGTTACACGTGGAGCACAGGCACCGGAACCCAGCTGCTCCGCTCCGCTCCTCAGGGCCGCAGCTGGAAGAAACACTTGACACGAGGAATTGAATAACTTGGCTCGCACAAGAGAGAACGATGCGACGCTCTCCCCAGCCCCAACCCGCACCGTCAGCCGCCGTAACCGCGACACGCAAATCTGCAGACACCGTCCCACAGCTGGCCCCGCGCCCACCCGCCAGCAATCGGGTATTCTCTGAACGCTTGTAAAGCGGGACAGGAACACATCCCGTGTTTAGATTTAAACGGCGTTTTTGCCCAGACGCATCTGGAAGCGGTTCATTTCTCCAGATGTTTCCCCCCCTAGACACACACCTTCCCCTCCATGCCCCAGGTCCAGATGTTTCCAAACTGCTCCACGCTCCCGTCGGTCTCTCCAGCACAGAAGCAGTTAACGCTCCGAGGCACCACCCGGGACACCTGCCCCTGCGCCTGGTGGAAACTTCCAACAACTGGAGCCCAGCAGTGGAAAAAGTGGAAGCTCAAAAGCTGTGCCAGACAGCTTCTGGGGAGCGGCAGGGGCAGAGAGCTCCCCAGTAAAACCTCCCCCCTGCTCTCCACCTCGTGCTGCTGGACTCCAGGAGGTTCACGGCTTCCAGAGCCCCGGCAAAGGCCGGTTTGGGGGGAGGCTGGGGACGCACAGCACCAGTGCCCAGTGCCAGGGTTGAGGGACGGTGAGCAGGGCTCCGTTTCACCGCCTAAAGCCACGAGCTGCTTCTCCTTTGCCTGAAGCAGGACTCCTGCTGCAGCGACACAGCCACGCAAGCACCAACCCCACTTCTCACAAGCTTTTTGGAGCGCGCGTTGGCTCCAGGGCACATCATCCCTCCAGCCCTGGCACATCCCACCAGGAGCTGACTGACACCAGCGCCACAGCCCCAGGATACGTGGCTGGAAGGGCTGCTTTCCCACATGGAACACAGGCTGGGAAAGTTTTCCACCTGGGGTTTGGGTCGGCAGCCTCCTGTGCTGCAGCTGGTGCTCAGGAGCCGGTTCCTCCGCTCCTGGCTTGGGCTAAGAGCCCTGCACACCCAGAGGCCTCGACCACCCCAGCCCAAAAGGCTGTCAACATTTTCCTGGATTCGCAGCGCTATCCCGGACCACGGCTGGAGCTTAAGCCCTGTGACCTTCTTTCCAGCTCCCGAGAGAGAAGCACCACTCCCAGCTGCCCCCAGAAGGAGAAGCCACCCCAGCCCTGCTTTCCAGCACTGCCCGCTGGAGGTTGCAGCGGATCACCTGTGGAACAGCGGCACCACTGCTCGGATGAGTCATGTTCACCTGCAGCTCCGCTTCCCCCCATGTCTCCTGCCGACGTCTCCTGTCCCTCAGCATAGCTGCTACTCTACAGCAGCAGGTGAGCGCTCGTGGCTTTTCCAGGACATCGGAGAGGCCCCAGCCCCAGTGGAGGCTGCCCGAGGCACAGGAGAGCAGGCCGAGGGGTTGTTCAGGGCAAGAGTGCAGCCCCTGCAGCGCCAGAGGTATCAAACAAATCAGGCAACCGGCAGGAGTTGTGGGTCTCACCTTTCCACTGAGCGCAGGGAGGAAGCCCACAGGGGAAACCGTCTTTCCTGGAAAGCCAGGAGCCCCCTTAGAGCCCGCGCAGGAGCCAGGACCTCAGCTGCGACAGCTCCCCGCTTGTCTGGAGTCATTCTGAGGTCAGCCCCAGTGCCTCCAGATCTGTTACCTGGCACAGAAACATCCCATCGGGCTGCAGCGGGACACGCTCCCCTCAGGCCCTCCTCCTGGCGCAGCGTTCGAGCCAGGCTGCAGAGCGGCAGCAGCACAGATGGGCCACATACGCTCTTCGGGTCATTTGTCCCTCTGCAGACCTGGCTCCTTTGGGCCATCAGCACCTTCCAGGGCAGAGAACTCAGCGCTCACCCTCTGGACAAGTGTCGTTTTCGCTTGGGAATGAAGAAGAAACTGGAGGCTGTTTAAATGTGTCAATTCACCTTTAATGTCTGAAAAAAATAAATGGTATTTGAGCCATTGCAGTTATGAAGGGAACAGATCTTGCTCCACGAGAGACCGTGAACAGGTTTCACATTAGACTCATGCTTGGAAAAAAACAAACCCGAAACATTCTCCTTTCAGACCCGGAGTTCTGAACAGACAAGACCACAAAGTGCCCTAAGATAGCCCAAGGCACGTTACCCCAGCGCAGACATTTCCATCGACATGAAGTTATGACAGCTACATTCTTTCTAGTTACAACATTGTTCTATCAAGATTACAAAATTAGGCATACTTTGGATTTTGCACAGAGACAAGAAGGACTTTTACTTCAGGAAGCAGTCAACCTGGGTCATCGAGCCGTTTCGCCGGGAAGAGCCCCCTTCGCTCTGCCCTTTCCCCCCACCTCCCAGTAACGCCCAGTTACCAACACCAGTCACGCCGGGCTCGCCAGCCCAGCGACGCCGTCTATGCGTTAGTTGGAGAACCAACAAATAGACCTCACGACAAGCACCAGACCTCGGCTTTGCCACGGCAGAGCGTTTCTCCGCACCCAGATAAAACGAGCTTCCTGCAGCGCAATCCAAGAGTCAGTACATACTAAGACAACATCACCGCGGAACCTACTGGAGACCAAGACATTTTGTCTGCCTTTGAAGCAGATGTCACATGAGTTTCCTCCACACAAACATCACACGTAAATTTAACTTCTTGGTACTGTGCTTTAAGAACAAAAGCAGATATCGGAACATGGAGGATCGTCCTCCAGAAATAGCTTATCAGCTACAGAAAATAATAGTAATAATAATAGGGCACCGCAAGAGGACACCGAGGGCGCCAGCAGCAAGTCTGGTTTGTCACAGTCCGAGGTGGAGCTCAACTGGTGTGTGAAAGCCACGTAACCAAGAGCCACCCCACCAGCTTTCAGGGGAGGTCTGAGGACCCGCGCTGAGGTTACTGGGAGAGCCAGCTCTCGACAGTCCGCAGGGGGGGACAGCGGCTCACACTGGCTTCGCTCCTTGTTACATGATTAACAGTCTAATAGAACTCAGGAAGGAAATCGGGGGGGTCTTTTGGCCTGCCCAAAGAAGCGTTCCCAGCCTCAAAGAAGGAGTTACCACTGAGGGAGCTGTTGTGGAATAGTTTTATTTCTTCCCACGTAAAGGCCATTGTTTAAGCATTTACAGGTTTTCCTAGTGCAATACAACCGAAAAAAGCAGTAACAAAAAAATGCCGCCTTCTTCCCAGGCAACTAAACAGAAGTAGATTTTTTTTTTTTTTTTACTGCAACATATACACATTAAATATAGTATACAGTCCATGCAGCGGCATAGCCATGTTAAAGGGAGTCGTGGCTTCAGCCATCAGTGCATTACAGTCCGAATTTCACTCGCTCCTGCCTCCTACCCAGACTTGAAGAGAAGAATTGCAACCTGACCCAAGTAAAAATAGATGAAGTGCTTTGTCTCGTGTGTNCCTTCACACAAAGGAGAGAAAATCCGCACGGAACAGGCGCAGGCAAATGCTGAGGCCAGAGAGCACAGGGAGACCAGACAGGTCAGAGGGGAGCGAGCTGGGTGCTGGCTCAGGCTGGCTCCTGCTGAGCAGGCAGGACGGGGTTAAAGACCATTTCCCTCCCTCCAGTTAAGGCACAACTCCCCAGAACACCCTTCCCTCCCCTGAGACAGCCAGAGGAACAGACTCAACAGCCAAGATTAAAGCAAGTGCGAGTCCTCAGACAGCAGCAAGACAGTTTGAGCCCTTTGCAGGTAATCTTTGAAGTGAGCAAAAAGCTTTTTCTCACCAGGGCATGAAGGTGCAGCGAATTGCTTCCCTCCTCCCAGCACGCTCAGGAAATAAAGGCCAGTGCTCTTTTTGGGTGCCTTCTGTTACACTCACTCACTTCACAGGCTGCATCGCCCCAAGCGCTTTGAGGGAAGCCTTGCCTCAGTGATCGGAGGGGTCAGGAGACACCTTTGAATCCTCTACACTCAAGCTGAGATCACAAGGTCTGGGTTGTGATCAAGGCCTGAGCAGCAGCCCAGGTGCCAGGGAAGTCTCTCTCCTCCTTCTAAAGCACTTGGACCATCTGGAGCAGCTCCAGAGGGACCCGGCAGCTCCCCAGAGGCTGTCCAGGCTTCAGCAAACAGGCTCCTGCTAACAGGGAGGCACCTTCACAAGCCAGAGCAGCTGCCCGTGCTGGTTTTAAAGCAACACCTTTCCCAACCCTGCCTGCCAGCACAAGGCCCCGTCCTCCTCCACACAGCCCAGCCCAGAGCCAGGACCACAGCAGAGAGAACCGCACGTGTGGAGCTGCCTGCTATGAGCGAAACATCAGAGGAATCCCACCCTGTGCTGGGCCTGCACGTCCAGCAGCAGCGGCTGTGGAGCGAGGGCTGAGCAGAGCCAGCAGCCAGCGCTTCCCGGGCTGGCAAACCCAGAGGGATGCGCTCGCAGGGTTTGCTCAGAGCTCGCCAGAGCCACAGCCCGGGCCCTGCTCTGCCACAGCTCTCCTCTGACCTTGGAGGAGTCACTCCATCCTCTGGGGACAGCAGCGCGAAGCCAAGCAGAAAGCATCTTCTCCCTCCAAACACCCAAGTAAGGAGCCTCAAGACGCACCGGCTCCCGCCAGGCACACACGCTCAGGAGCTTCAGGAAGCCTCAGCCAGAGCAGCCCCCTCATCCCACCGTTACCTTCTTTATATACGCTGCAATGTCCTTTTCTATGTTGTACTTCTCCATGGCCTGCGTAGCACAGTCTACAGCGTCCTGCTGCATGTCCTCGGACATGTCCGCATTCTTGATCACAGCCTTTCTGTCAGACATGGTGAACCTGAGGCAGAACATAGACCCCTTTAATCCCTTCCCACAAAAGGAGAAGCTTCCTGTGCATCAGCGCTTGTCCTTTCTACGGCAGGCTGCGGCACAAGCCGATGCTACGACCTCCCTGAAACAGGCAGGGTGAGTTTGTCGGGGTAACCTCCAGTAGTCCCAGGCTGCTGCCCCCCAACAGCTGGAGCGCTGGAGCCCTGGCACTGTCTGCAGGTTAGATCGGAGATGGTCCAACATCACCACCTGCATTAAACACGTGCAGAGAAAGCTGTGTGGGAGGAGACGGGATCTGCAGAGAGCCCCAGCCCTCCCAGACATCAAGAGGCTACAGCCAACTTTGCCCGCCCAGGTGCACCAGCGGTTTGGAGCGTCCTCCCCTCGGAGCCTGGTGAGGAGGGGATCCCAGGTGGCTTCTAGCCCACCCTGTGCCAGGAACCACAGCTCCTGCCACCAGCTCAGCCTGGAAGGAGCGCTGCTCCACAGCCAGCCTGTCATCCCTCCCTCACCTCCCCGAAACCTGGCCGGCAGCGGTTCCCATGGGACAGAGCCGGTCTGACGAGCCAGAGCCAGGTTCACAGCGCGCTGCAGCCTGGAGCAGGGGAGGTGAACCCCACGCAGAGCCCCACATAGGGCTGGCACAGTGAGGGCCAGGCAAAGCGGCCTCTTCTTCCTCCCTCCACCTGCAAACCACAGCGCAGGGCCAGAAACCAGCATCCTGCTGCTGCCCAGGACCTCAGAGGAACGGGAAGGGGGGCCCTGGTGTCCGGGAGCTGAGGCAGCGCCTTCGCCCTGAGCTCGCTCAGGTGCCTTGTACCAGGGGCTGGAGCCGCTCACACGGATCTTTCCAGGGAGGTCTCAGCATTGGGAAGGTCCCAGTGAGGTCCGTGTTAGCCTAGAAAACAGGGACTTGGCAGTGCCAGCCCTGCAGCCTTCCCACAACACACGCCCTGGGCGAGGAGCCCCGGCACCCCTCCCATTACCGGTCCCCACGCTCCCAAGCCACGGCAGGAGGCCCAGCCAGGAGGTGGATGTTATCTGGGGGCTGAGGAGGACTCAGCCGCAGCTCTTCCCGCGGCACGTTAAAACTCTGTGGGAATAAGCTTCTTAACGGCAAGGGGCGCCTCCAAGGGAGCCCGCAGAGCGCCGTGAAGTTCCCCAAATCCTGCTGTAAGCCTGGGGCGAGCGATACGACACCAAGGGCGTTTTGAAAGAGCGAAAGCGCACGTTCTCAGCTCTTCTGGGGAGCGAGGGAAATCTGCTGCGCTGCTCGCTGCCTGGACCAGCCCCAGGACACTGAAGGAGCAGCTTTGTTACAGCAATTAAAGGAGCCTGCTACCCAGGGAGGAAGAGAATCCAGTTACATAATTGCAGCCCTCTGATCACAATACTTCAATTCTTCACTCCGCCGGCACTCGAAGACTTTCCGCTGCAACCCTAATTTATACGTTTTTCGATGCGACGCTTAATAGAGCCCCGCTATTAACACACGCTCGCAGCGTCGGGGCGGGGATGACGGGAGCCGAGCTCCAACGCCAACAGAGAGCACGTGCCTCCGCCACGGCTCCGAGAAAGCCACTTCCAGGCAGCTTGTTCCCCCCTCCCCGCGCTGTGGTTTGAGCCTGCAGCCCAGACACCTTGGCGAGGCAACACACGGCTCCCAGCAGCCCGACCGAAGGCCTGGAGATTCCCATTCACTCTCCAGGAATCTGGAAACCCCTTGGAAAAGTCTTGGGGAGGGGGCGGGGGAATCCAGCCCACGGGAGAAGGGAAGGAGAAATTCACTTGCGGGTGATTCTTCTAGGAAAGCCCCTTCAAGGAACGAGGGAAAGAAATCCGGGAGAGCGGCGAGGCCTCCGCCGCACGCCGGGTTCAGGGGGCAGCTGCCATTACGTAACCAGCCACCGAGCGACCTGCAGAAAGCATCTTCCTTCCTCATTGCTGAGGCAAGGAGCATCCCAGTGCAGGCCCGGGGCTGCTGAGAGCCGACAGCGATAGAGGACAAGAAATTATTATCCTTCAGGAAGAGCTGCAGGCACGGCCAGCCTGCCCTGCCCAGCACCCTGCACAGGACAGGGGCTGGAGCTGGTGCTGCTGCTGGAGGGAGGGCAGAGCAGCGCCCAGCATCACCCCATCCTCCCAGCGCCACCCCAAGAGCAGGGCCTTGGTCTCATCTCCTCCTCCTGGGAGGTTACAGAGGTCTCCTCCCCGCAGTGCCACATCTTAACAAGAGCAGAACCAGCCCTCAAGGCCTTTGCACCCAAGCCTGGCCCTCTCTGAGGAGGAATCTCCATCGCTGGCCGTGTTTAGACGAGGCGTTAGGGGATATGGTTTAGGGATGAATTTTGCAGAATAGGGTTAACGTTTGGACTCGATGATCCCAAGGTTCTTTTCCAACCCTAAAAACTTGCATGACTCTATGATTATGATTCCATGAAAAGCACCCCCAAAGCCAGAGCAGCCAGCCCAGGGCAGGACAGGGCTGGGGAGGGGTGACAGCACAGCTCCAGCACCCACCCCTGCCCAGCCTAGGGCCAGAGGATGATGGAGGGAGGACGAGAAGAGGACAGCTCCAGCACTCACCCCTGCCCAGCACAGGGCAGGAGGATGGAGGGAGGAGGAAAAGGAGAGCAGAGCTCTAGCAGCCACTGCAGGGCATGAGGCAGCTTTAGCAGGGGGCTCAGCACCCAGCCCTGCTCTCAGCAGGGTGACTGAGGCCTGGGCAGCAGCATGAGGCCCAAGGCAGCACCAAGCACTGCCCAGCCGGCCAGAACAGGGCTTGGGGAAGAGAAAAGATGCCCAAAGCCAGCCCCAGCCCCATTCCCCCCGGCAGCAGGACGAGACCCGAACCCCCCCGTGCTGCGGCCTGGCAGGGGGCGCGGCACAGCCCCTGGCACTGCAGGGGAACCGGGGAACCGAGGAACCGGACCAGGGGGAACCGGACCCGAGGGAACCGAGGAACCGGACGGGGGGAAGCGGCCCCGGGCCGGGGGAGCCGCTGCGGGGCGCAGTAGGGGCCGGGCCACGGCGTGACCTTCACGGGGGGAGCTCCGGGAGCTCCGCGGTCACCTTGCCCGGGACGCGGAGAGCAAGAAGCGCGGCGGGCAGGGCCGCACAGCTCGGGGCTGCTGCTCCAGCCCTGGCTCCATCCCTCCATCCCCCGCCCCGGGGCCAGCTCAGCGCGGGTCGCTCACCTTTCACAGTGACAGGGCGGCCCCGGGCAGGGCTCTGCGGCAGCAGCGGCAGGAGGAGGAGGAGGAGGCGGCTGATGCTGAGGAGGAGGCGCAGGCCCGGCGGGAGGAGGCGCTGCCCCGGCGGCGCTGCCCCGGCCGCGCTC
>WEIS01083869.1:1200-11563 GCA_013389965.1 Todus mexicanus
TCAGTTGCAGTAGAAGAACGGCGCTGGGTGGAGCTCAGGTGTGTTGGTGGAAGTTGCCACTGAGTGTTGGTATAACTAGGAGCATCATAAAGGTAGGCTTCGAAGTAAATACTGACACCTGAGGTGGACACATTGCGTTCTACAATGTTATTTTCATTCTCTGAGGGAAACAGACATAAAAGAGTTATGTAAATTTTAATGGAGACCAGAATTAGAAAAACTCCACAGAGCACCACTAGATGTTACTATGATACTAATGAAAAAGCTACACATCGAAAGGAAAACCTGATCAAATGAAACCCCGATAAAGACAACCCAGGAGTGGGATGAAAAGATTCCAAGACAGCATTTTGTCTGTCCTGGCTCCAGACAGTTACTGGTTGAAGGGAGAAAAAAGCATTCAGAACCTCTCTCTCAGAACACCAGTCTGAAGGCACAGCCACTTGACAGCCACACTGCAGACCGGCTCACTCCTGAATAAAGCTGGAATTATAAAATTCTGAAAAAGCAGATAGATAACACAGTGCTTTTCATCCGTACAGCTTAAGACACAATACAAGACCGGCTCACTTCTGCTACGGCTCAGATACCAAGTACTAGCAAGCAATAAAGATTGCCTAATTTCAGAGGTAAACCTCCTGAGAGAAGGCAAAAAATGTGTGTTTTTATCTGTTGATGGAACAGAGAGTATTAGCCTTCAGAGATCTCCCTTGTCAGTAGTAAATTCATTTACCTTAGCATTTCTAATGAATAGGCATTCCTTGAGCAATTAAGCATGGCTAGCCTGCAGGGAAGCACATTTAGCTCTGCTACAGTGTGCAAAGCATCTTGTAAGAGGACACCTGGAGAATGATTACTGAGTAGCTCTTGACTCACCACTTAGAACAATGATGTCAAAATCACCATTGCTTATGGGCTGGTTCTGGTAGGAGATGCAGGCATGGAAACATCCCCTACAGTGCAAGGTGAGTCGGAAGAACACTTCACAAGTCTGCCGATTTGACACCACAGACTTCTCAAACACAACGTCAGAGCTCTCTTCTTCTTGAGGACCCAGCTGAACAGAAAACAAATTAATAAAGGGGGTAAAGGGGGGTCTCTAACTCATCAGAAGTCAAGCAGTCAAGGGATGAGGCTGCACTCACCTCATGGATGGAAAGGCTGTAATTGTGCTCATCTATCAGAGACACAGAATTGCTGGTGGGATTGTCATACTCATCTCTGGGAACTATCTGCAGAGTGTGCTGCTGCCCACAGGTCAGCACCAGAGTGGAGAAATGGCAGACAATTTTGGTTTTGGACGGAACCACCATCCCTGGAGCAGACAACAACAGTTCAGTGTCAAACAAATTTCAAGGTGAAGCTAGAAAGAGCAAGGGAAGAGCAACTGGGGCACAAAACTCTTTAAAATGGATCATATCTAAACAGATGATGTCCCCCTACATTTTAAAAAACAAAGCATCTGAACACTGAAATATATGGTGTGGTGCACATGCTTTGCCATGGGTCACAAATTTAATACTGATGAAGCAAACCCAGCTACTATCCCTCTAAACAATGCTATTTCCACTATTCTAACCTTCATCTCAAGAAATTGCTCTCACTGCACATGCAGGGAAACCTGCAAATCCATCTTACCAAACAAACTTTAGCCTGTAGGGCATCAGAGTTAAACCCGAGTTTCCTCTTTCTGAAAGGGTACCTTAGCAAGCTTTGTGTCTATTCACAATGCAATGGAATAGAGGTGCTTTCAATGAACATATACATGAAACATAAAAGTTGCAGACTGGGGTCAAAAAGCAGAAGTAAAAAGAAACAAACTTCAAATGCATAAAAAGGAAATGTTTTAAAGAAGTGTATAACCAAGGGTATCAACTGCTCCAGAAGCTTAAAGGAATCAAGTAGGGTATTCAAAAGAGAAAGAGTCAAACCATAACAGCATTTCCAATTCAGATACAAATCACTCGGTACTTTTACAAAAGACATTCTCTGATTGTTAGATGGATCATGAAGAAGTTACTACAAAACAGAGAAGTGTTTAGGGGGTTTAGAGCAGCACCAATGACTTATTCTGAAAGGTAGTTTCTATTTTGCCACATACTGACAGTCACAGGTATGTTTTAGTCATGCGTTTATCATCGGGATCTACACATGGCAAGAGAAAAATGGTGAAGGGTAACCCTTTCCCTGTCACCTACCTATTTTAGCTGCAAACACATTTAGCTAACTGCCTCTAATACCTTCAAATCTACTTTGAATCATTAGAGGGCCACTTAGACCTTACCTGGCTGGAACACCTTGTAGTAGGGGCTGTAGGCCACATTCAAGCCACCGAGTTTTACAGTGATCTCATATCTCCCAGCCCTGCGCACAGTGAAGGCCACTTTCACCACATTGGAATTAGGCTCCTGAAGAACTTCCTGGGTTACAGGAGTATCAATTGCTAGCTCCACATTGCGGATGTGAACTCGCAGCCCCACAGGCCGGTGAGCAGGGAAGGGTTGCCCGTTTTTATAGAATAACTGTATGGGAAATGGAGAAGTCCAGGTCAGCAAAAATATGCAATGCAAAGAAGAGAAAGCAAGTTGCCTTGGGGAAACAAGGGCAAGAACCCCAGCTTAGCAAAGGAAAAAGTCTTAACAGCCAGCTCTGTCACACAGCTCTGTCTCTGAAGCAAACAGGGCATCAGTAGGCATTGAACAGTCTCATTCTCTTTTCTGTTGGTGTTCAAATGAGTGCGCTGAAAAGAACATGCCTGTAGGCATTTCTTCTCTGCACTATTAGTGCAATATCAGAGCAAAAGAACTGACTACCGAAAGGAAAAAAGCAAAGCCACATCCTTCCAGAGAAACAAGCAGATCTTGTCTGTTTGTACAGCTAAGCTCTGGAAAAGCTCTCACCAACTTGTTGCAGAAGAGTGAAGAGGTGATGCTCACCTAAGGAGGTGACCCAGTCTGCACTGATAAGGAGCATTAGCATGAAAACCATCTTAGATAAAATCACAGGCAGCTCAAACACAGAAGTGACAATTTCAGAAAGTAGCATACCTCAACTGGTACTTCCTTACAAGTAAAGAATTCCACCTTGAAACCCTATGAACAAACATGGCTCTTCAAGAGCCAGCAGTTGTAGGCCAGATCCTGCCTGCCATCTGCAACCAGCCTGCAGTCAGCAAAAGGTTACTGTTATCCCCTGCTTCTACATAGGGGTGGGTACAGGGCCTGAAGTAGGATGTATCTCGTCAGTGAGAGAAACCAGTGCATGCAACAGCTACTGTTGATGAATAAAGGGCTAAGCAAATGAGAGACAAGCATGAAGTGGAAGGGCACATTGCTGGAACTGCCACGAGTGAGAGTCAGTAAGGTGAAGGAAATAAATTTAAACAGCAGGAACAGAACAAGTCCATTTTCCTTCAGCTCTTTCTCACTGCCTGTTCTGGAGTTAGAACTCACCCTCAAGCAGAAGGGTTCTCCTTGCCTTCCTGAGGGATGTGTACGACAACCTAGCTGAACCTTTCTTCTTATTTTGATATCCTTCTGGGTGGGGAAGGAAGGGCAAAAAGGTGCACGCACGAGCCCAGCAAAACCTGTTCAAACTTTCTCCACGTAGCTCCAAACTCTCAGTGTTCAGGCCCTTCACACATTTCATTTGAATGTTTCATTCCACTAGACTTGACCTTTTGGGATTGGAGGGAAACAAGAGTCCTTGGCAGGCTTTTCCAGGTCAGACAGAATAACACTCAGTTTTGGAGGAACAGGGAGTGGACATGAACCTTTAGAGAGATCTTGGGTTGGTAAAATGCCTACTCCCATACTCTCAACTTCAGCTGCACAACCAAAATATAGCACCAAGTCTGTTGAAGGCAAGGCTAATCCCACTCATTTCCCAGTAAATGAAGCAGTAAATAGAATAAGCCTGATCTCCTTTGGCTGTTCAGAGGATTCTGAAAGGAGGGAGGTAAGATTTTAAGGAGTGCAAACCTCAGATACGCACTTATAGAGTTCTGCAGCACAGTTACAGGGGGACAAAGACATAAACTGATAGTTTTCCCACTCCTAAATTACACCCAGCTTGGCCTCTATAGAAAACATTTGAAGAGACCATTCCTAACCCACGCCCTAGTTCCTGCCCCCAAAACCGCATGGAAACAAAAATATTCCCTTACATGCACTCGGAAGGCCATGCTATGGCCCACCTCGTAGGGGTCCTTCCAATCCCAGGTGATTTTGCAGGACCGGGGATCCAGGTAGTTGCCTCGCACGTAGTCATAAATAGTTCGCTCCCCTCGGCGTTCCCGGTCCTCATGCTGAAGGAAGCTGACTATACGTGCGGCAAGTTCAAAGAGGAACTTAATGGTGAAGAAGAAAGCTACCACAGATACTGTGATCCCACCTGCAGCAAGGAGAGAACAGAGGGTGTTTGCAGCAGCATGGCTGAGTCAGGCACCAAAATCCCCTCTGCATCAGCCCAAGATATCTTTTATTAATGACACACTACTCAACTGCAGATTAGGTGTTGAAGGCAGAAGCTACTGCGTGAACATCTGTGGTTTGTGTTATGCTACAAGTAAGGTTAGAGAATAACAAGTCCCTTAAAACTCTGCAAATGACTGCAAACAGAGGAAGTAGGTAAAGGTGGTACAGAGTCTTGGGTATGGCTAGCAGACAGCCCAACACAAGCACGAAGGCCCTTTGAGTTGCACATTAGAACTACAGACTTCCTTAAGGGAAATGGTCATATAGCCACACAACCCCTGCATAAGACATTAAGGCTGAATTAAGAAGCATCAGTGAGTCAACAACCCTGCACTAGTTCTCAAAAGAAAAAGTAAGAGGATGGCTCAGGAATGAGGTCAATGGAAGGACTTTAGGAACAAGAATGGTAGAGAGGCAGGTCTGCCAGGTGGACTGCAAAGTGCGGGGTGACAGTAACTTCATGTTTGTTAGGTAGACTCTGAAGTAACATGAAAACAGAGGCTTTCAGGAAACCCTTCTAAAACCTATGGAGAGGTCAAAAAATACAGTGGCAGCCTTTCCTTCACTTACCAATAATGTAAAACATCAGGTCCCTTCGGTGAGACACACAGCCGAGGATCACAGCTGCATCTAGAACACAAAATAGGCCAAGTCCAGTCCAATGACTCTTCCTCACACACACTGGCCTAAATTTAACCTATGATTCCTCAGACAAATACCTATCGATTATCTGTCTTCCTCTCCAGGTACGTCCCTAGAGCATTGTTCTGTAAGACTGTGAGATATGCAAAAAGCAAAGCATGCTACAAGGAACTAATCTCCATCAAAGATTCCCATTCAGAGTCAGGGCTCCATATGAAGGACACTGTAAAATTCCCAGGAAACAGTGAGAGCTGGCTCTGGGTACTGCAAAAAGGAGCTACTTTTTGAAGGGTCATTAACTTTGACAGCAGCAACCAAAAGCCACTTATCCAACTCTCACACTACTTACTTCTGCAAGTCACAAAGTTAACTTCTACTCTGCTGTGAAAGCACATCACAGCGCCACCACCAAAATGAACAGAAGCTGACTCTCAACCAGCAACCTTAGAAGAAAAAGCTATGGAATTATAGGGTTGCGGACAAGACAATCCTCATGTGCTCAGAACAAACAAAACCCTTCTGGAGAGGAGCTGAATCCATTATTATTTTTTTTTGCCCTCTATCTCTACTACATAAAGCATGAATGCAACTGGAAAACAGTCCATCTGTGTTTTCCTGCTTCCTCCTGCAAAGTGGAGCCTCTCCAGTGGAACTCTGGCTGATTCAACACACAAGCAAAAACCCTGGTTCTGTACTCTATGAAGATTACCGTAATTTTGAGAGACACCAATCTAGAATTGAGTTCTCACTGAAGGGACTGCTAAACAAACATGTAGTAAAAAGACTACACCCAGAACAACAACATGCTGTTTGGTTGATACAACATAGCTGACAGATGGAACAAGAGCAGCAGCGAGGAACATGTGTGACAATTAGACAAACAATTTGCCGTACACTGATGCATACAATATAGCTCGCCATGTCACCATTCAGTTAGTGAGAAGCTACATTGTGCATTCAAGCTGCTTTTGCGTTTTCTTTTTTTTCCCAACAAACACAAAAGGAGAGTTATTCATCAGTTATCTCAGCAGCAACAGACATGCAGAAAGCTTAAATGAGGTATTTTGCCCCAACAATAGCCATGACTTTCCAGCCCAGCAAATCCCCTTTGCTGGCCTCCACAGATATTCCATCCCTCCAATCAAAGAGCAATCACTTACCTTTACACAAGTGCCCATGTTCTAAAAGCCAAAATAAGGGTACCCATTCTTCAGCATCCTTCTTTGTGCCCAACACTGGGGCAAATGTCAGCAAGAAGAGGCCATCGAGAAGATCATCACAGAAAGAGAAACTGCTGGAACTTGCATGACAGAATCACTGCTGAGAGGCAAGGACCTGAGCACAGCAATTTCTTCCTCTTTGTAAAAATGGGTTGCCCTACAATGCTGTAGTTTGCTGTTTGCGATCTTCCCTAGAAAAGGAGAAAAAGGAGAGAGAAAAGTTAGATGTCTCCACTGTTGTGGACAAATCCAGCACGTAGAAACACGTTAGAGGGGTAAGATGCAAGGGTATCACTAGATGTCAAATCCATAGGAGATGTGCTACAAAGGTATTGCTGGTATTGAGGTGCTTGGCTTCCCCATATCCTCATCCTCCACTTGTCGCAATCTCATTTCATTCTACGACCTCCTGAAACCAGCAGGTTCAAGATGAAAAAAACCACATTCTGCCTCCATAGGTTTCATCAAACTTACAAGTTTCACAGAGGAGCTAAGAATGTGTGCACTATTCATGATGGATGATAAGGATCAGGCACCACTTCAAGCTTTCACATGTCACAAAATGCCATGTACTATTCTCAAACTCATTTTTGCTCAGATCTAGAGGGCTATGTATAATCACACCCACCAACTCCCCCCACCAAAAAAAAATCTTTGAAATTCCTTAGACCCCCAAAGCAAACTAGTTCTTTTGTTGCTGCTGTTCTAGGTGTTCTGGAAAGCAGTATCCTCGGAAGGCATTTCAGTTTCACCTCACTAGCCACTATATTACAGTTTATAATCAGGATTGAGATTTTTTTTTAAAATAAAAATCTAATGGCAAGGATTGATGTAGTCCACAAAAGCAAGGACATGTGCCAGAAGAAAAGCCACAGAGCCTACACAGTTGGTATCTACTCATTCAGAACACCAATTACATAAAGGAGCGAGAATGAAATGAACGCAGCAGCTGTCTGCAAAGACAGTCACCTCTTCTGGGGATCTAAGCGATGTGTTCCTCCTGCCTGCCGTATCACCACCTCAGCTGTCACTTCCTCCTTCCTCACCTACCTTCCTCTTCAGAAGCCTCTTATTTCCCTCCATTCCACCAATCACACAGTTATGTCTGCTATTGCACACTTCCATTAAGCATTCTAACACATGAAAACTGATGGGTAAGTGCAGAGCTCTCCGCTCGCACTGCAGAAGCAGCCAGACTCTCACTGTCTTCCTCCCTCACATCTCAAGGAAAATCCCACCCCCTCAGCTATTTTCTTCTTTCCTCCGCTTGAGCGAGCAGTGTTGCTGTCCCCAGGGCATAAGTTCTCATTCTCCTCCGTGAGGAAGCTTCAGGTTTCTAAACTCATATCTTAGTGTATTAAGAATCACAGATCTAGCAATCTCCTTGATATTTTAGTTCTTGTACATATCCAAGATGTGTTACAAATGGCCTAGCTGAAACTCTACTCCAGCTTGGCCTGGCTGTGGAAGGTGTGTGGCTCCTTCTCACACAGCTGAGGAATTTCACAGAAACTTCTCATAGAATCCCAAACATTGGTATCTCCCTTCACCATCTTACAGAACCAGTCTCTTCATGTCATCAAAAAACCATCTAAACAAAACTGGCCCTGGGGGTTCATCTCCCCAAGCTTTTTCTGCCTCAGTCTGTAACTCCTTCCTTTCTGTAGTGCATATGGCAAGTCACACAGCCACTCTCTCCAAAGCATAAAAAGAGAAAGACCCCTCGTTTCAACTACAAGCATTTTCAGGTCAGTTGAAGCCTCGGTCTCTTAACCTGGGTTGCAGAATTTCAGAGCTTGCTGGACACAAGGAATTAGTTATCGCCTTCAATCAACTTCTTACTTTATTATCTCTGCAGAAAGTGGCAATCAAAACACCCCATCAGGTGACCACCAGAGATGAAGTGGCTGTCACACAATCGCCTTTCCTCTAGCACATGCAATGTCAGCACCTTTCAGGATGCTCTAGGAGCTGGGATACACTGGGGTAAAGAAGGTAGTTGCAAGTAGCTGGTATCGAAGATGTGTTGCCACCCACTTATCAGAATGCAGATCTAAATTAAAATAGTAGCTGTACTAAGAACTGCCAGATAAAAATCTGGGAAATGAATTGTGAAAATCAGCAATATAAGGTGCCATTGTAGCTAGGCTGGAAAAAAAAAATTGCTGAATTGCCTGAAAGGTCTTAGTGATCTTGATCCAAGGACAGAGCAAGCAATAGTCTCCTGCCATCTGCAGGGAAAATGAGGATTTGAAAAGTTTCACCTTGGTTTGACTCAAGGAGAAGTACTGGCATAATTGGGATAGACAGCGTGGAATCACAAAATAAACTGTACTAGTGCCATTGCTTCTCTAAAGTCAGCAAGGGAAGGAAAGCCAGTAATGGGAATACATTCTGTTTGCATTACTGCTGCTGCAAAGCCAGAGGAACACAGTGCAAAGCTCAAGAAGGACGCACAAGTGTAGCTGCACATACAAAATGAGCTGTAACACAGTAATGGCTCGTTCACAAGGCTACAGCTAAAAAGCCAGTTGGGGGCATGCTATACAGAACTGAGTTACTGAGGTAGTAGGAAATCTGTTGTGCCTCTTGGTTGTTTTTGGTGCACCGATAAATTTAACTTTCTTTCTCCTCTCCCTTGACAAATTAAAAAATTAAGCGGAAAACTGTGGGTTGGTATTACCTCATCCAACCAAGATGAGAGAATTCTTCATCTGTGTGCAGAACATCCTCTCAATCCACATGTATAAATGACTTACCACCAATGGCACGCACATCTCAAGCCACACACAGGATGACAATTCCCTTTTGAGTGAAAAGGCACAGTATTTTCGCACACTAAGTACAGCATGTACGAGCCAACCAACAGAACTGCCCATGCTGAAGAGTCAGTGCAAAACGCACTGAGCAGGCTCCAGTATCAACTGTCAAGGACAAAAGCCACATCAATGGCTTGTGTCCATACAAACCCATCATTCTCTTGGGAGGGCTGGAAATTGTCTTGCGTTTACACACAAGCCACAGGAAAGAAAAAAAGAAGTGAGACTTTTGCCAACTGCATACGTCTAAGGACTTTCCACAACTGAAGCACCACCAGGGCCATCAGCTCACCCTGTCCTCCTGAAATACAGCAAGCCAACCAGGTAGCAACTTTCAGGTCAGTCTCACCTTGACATCAGATCTGCCTCCCAAGCCAGAACAACATTCAGCCACTTGCCACTTCTACACACCCTTGGTGAAAGCAGACGACCCTCTTCCTCCTCCACTGTTTTCTTCACACAAACCACTCGGGTTACTTAAGCAGCATCACGGGAGCTTCACCAACTGTGTTTCCTCAACCCACAATTAAGCCTAGCTCAATCGCCCAGGCAGAAAGCTCAGCTGCGGTTTCCCAAAAGAACCCAGCTCTCATTTCAAGTCTAATTTTCCTCCTCCTCGTTGTCAGAGCCTCAACCACAGTTCTACTGAGGCCAGCTCTTCAGAAAAAAAACCTCCCACATAGTACCTCACTAGCTGCACAGGCGCTTTTTCTGACCGGCACACTAGATAAAACCAGTTGCATTTGCAAGATACAAACAGCTACAGGTTCTCACTAATCCCAGAAGCTTGCACGAGAAAGACAGTAACACCGAGGCCTCTCTCTCACCTTTCCCTAGGCAGGGCACAAGGAACCAAGTGCCTGGGGCTACCTTGGGAACTTGGAGAACGGTACCTGACAAGTGCAGAAAGGGTATTTAGGGTCAGATTTCACCACTATGGCTGCAGCAAGCAACAACTCTGATTATGCTCATCTGCAAGGACTTCAGGTCACAACTGTTGTTAAGATCTTCTGAAAATGACACCTCACCGCTTGCTCACGAAGAAGCTCATGAGCTAGAGCCCTGCAAAGCCTGCAAAACACACCAGCCCAGCAAGCTCAAAAAACAAGAGGGCTCTAGTCCTCCACAACCTCCCAGCAGGAGAGGAGAGGAAGAAGGAGAGGGAGAGGAAGAGGCAGAAGGGGAGAGGGGAAGAAACAGGGGGAGA
>WEIS01083870.1:1843-19030 GCA_013389965.1 Todus mexicanus
AATTTTTTTTGGTTTATAAAAAAATATTTTAAAAAAAAAAAAAAAAAAAAAAAAAAAAAGGAGGCAGCATTTGTTTGAAAACAGTGCAAAAAAAGAAATTTCAGATTTCAAGGTTGCTTAAGAAAACAATTCAGAATCTTCTTTTTCCCTACCCCCAGGTCAGATGCAGCAATGTAATAGATTTCAGTATTTATGTTACAGTAGGTATATTAGGATAAACTATTACACAGAGGTTAACATCTGTGCTGAAACTATGCACTTTGACACATCCTAGATTTTTTTCATTGAAACTAGACAATCAGAAAGAATTATTTGGGGTAATTCTTTCTTTCTTTAAAAAAAAAATAAAAAAAAAATACCACTTTTATAATAGGAGAGCAAGTTGAAGAACATTAAAAATATTTCAGGGCAAAACCATGTTCCTAGCAGAGGAATAAGACAGATTTCTGACTGTTGTTACAAGTGGAAAGTGAAGGTGTGATAGCCACAGCAGCTATGTTAGTCAGATACGAGTATTTGCAGCTACTGCAACTTCCAAAGCCAATACCTTTAAAAAAGCTGTTTGTGTGTTTCAGCTTTCTGTTTTCTTAACATAAAATCAGATTTTAAAAAAAATAAATAAAAGATGAAAGGAGAGCTGAAGAGCTTGCAACAAGTTTCAGATCCTGTCCTGTGCTCACCTTCTGACAGCGCTGTTCAATTCTGTTTGTATAATCCTTGGGCACACTATGTACGATATATATCAATCTAAAATTCTATCCCTATCATAACAGCAGCAAGAACTAACAGGCTAATTGACCTATCACTCCCATGGGCTTCTTTGATCACTGAAGCTGCATAGATATATTCTGCCAGGTTTAAACTTAACACTGAACTAATGTTTTATTGCTTGTTTGATGTTTGCCTAGGTTGATTAAATCAAAAGAAATTCCTCAGTCAGTAAAAATCATATAGATCTAAAAGAGCTTGTCTGTGACACATATAACAACTTTCATTCACTAGAAGAGCAGCTTCCACAGAATATATCTTTAGCAGCAGGATCTGCCTGTTCATCCCCAGCAACTGCCTTGGTGTTCCCTATTGTCTTCGGTGGTTTTCCTGTCCCTGGGAGTTATTTCTCCTCTCCCTGTTCACAGGAGAAAATAAAAAATAAAAAAAGTCTTCCCTATCACTTCATCTGTCTCAGACAGGCCTCTGGTGTCTCTGATCTTGCCTCCTGTCTCTCAGTCTTGAGAAATCATCTCGTACCTTGGGCTATTTGGCACTTGTGAGGTTCACTGACTCTCAGAACATGTATTTGAGTTACTGAAATGGACAATTTCTTTGTATACCTAGGCTTGCCAGCACCCAGACTAGGAAGAACTCTCTTAGTCAGGAGTGTAGCTGCCATGCTGAACTCAGGGTATATTGGATGACTACTCTTTTAAACTCCATTTCATATTAAAAGGACTGTGGCTATAGCCTTAAAGAGTACATGGTCAAGATATCTATTGATGGTACTATCAGGGGTGACATAGATGCTGAAGACAGGCAAACAAATGATTAATTGAATTAACACTAGAGAGCACATTCCCAGCCTGTGTCTTGAGTCAGTGAAGTTACAAAAGTGCCTACCCACAAAACCAGGTGAGTGGATGTAACATATTGGTCATCTGTGACAGGTTAAGACCAGGAACAACAAGAAAAAAATTGCACATGACTCTGCCAAATAAATGACTAAAACTGAGTTCAACTGCTATCAGTCACTGGAATGTTCCTCCACTGACATTCTGGAGGAGATAGCCAGCGTCCCTGACATGAAAGGGAAAGCACCCTGGTCTTGAACAGTTGGGTCCAATTCAAGCACTTTAGGGGTCTAAGAATTTGATTCGTTAACAAACTCAGAGACCTCTTTTCAACAAATGCTGCTTTTCAGTGGGTGTCCAGCATACTACAGGTTAACAGTGTTAGTGTCTTGTTAATGTCAGTATGCAATTTTCCTATCTGGAGCTGTCTTATTGTTGGAGCACAGGATATTAGAGAGGATAGGGTGGCTGGACTCAGACTGATTAATTGAATTAATTCCTGGTTTAATTAAAATACATTATGTACTTCATATTTGATTACACAACTATAGAATTACATGCCCTCAACAGACATGTTTCTATTATAACATTTCCTTCAATTACTACCAGCACAGCTAACTTCTGAATCCAACATAGGGCCAGGTGGGACTTGCTGGGAGGAAGAAGAGGGAAAGCCAGCATAAAAGGTGCTGCATCTGGCACACTATGGGCCAATCCAGCGTGCTTCTGGCTTCAAAAAGCAAAAACTGAAGAACGGGTAGTTGTTCATTGTAGGATCAACTTAGAGCAGAAGCCAGCACTATGCTGCTTACTGGTCTCTCTGCCAGCCTGTTGACAGCCTTGTGGGGCTATGACAGTGTCATGGTTTGGGGTCAGGGCAGCCCTAAACCTGCAACAGACGCTCTTTATTAACCCCCCTCCCCACCCAAAGGGGAAGAGAAAGGGCATAAGGGAGAGAGACTTATCAGTTAGAAAAGGAAACTAGAACAGCTTTAATGGAAACTAAAATAATATTAAAATGGAATACATATGAACATATACAAGTATTGAACCCAGCCCCTCAATGATAAATACATCACCATCACCACTAATGCTATGGAGCAGTCCCAGACTGGGCCCAGCAGCAGAGGGCAACCAGGAGTTGGATTCAAGGATGCACAGAAAGGGAGCAAGAAGCCAAAGCCAAAGGCCACAGGCTGGAACCAAAGCCCGAGCCAAGGCTGAAGCTGGAGCTGAGATTGAAGCTGAAGCCAAAGGCCAGACCTGGAACCGATAAGAGCGACCAAACTCAGTGAGAGATGGAACCGAGAGTGCTGGAGGCAAGAGAGAGACCCTCATGACTCCTCAAGCTTTATACCGAATATGACGTATATGGGATGGAATACCTCGTTGGCCAATTTAAGGTCACCTGTCCTGTCTGCTCCTCCCTGCAGGTGAAGCCCTTACTTTCTGCACCCCCCAGTGTGGTACACAAGATCTAGCACTAACCTTGGTCTGCCTACCATAACTCTAAACATGGAGCATTATCACTGCTAGAAACAGGCAGTGTCTGCAAAAGCATCCTGCTAACTTCAGAAAGTGCAGTTAGTTAGAAGGGACTTAGCTGAAAAGTAAAAACCACTGAATAGAATTGTTCTGTCCTAACTCAAACCAGGACAGACAGACAAGACGTTAGGGTGCTGGTTGCCTGCTGACTATCAGGTAATCTTAATCTAAACTCATTACTTCACTCATAGTTCTTGAGCACCAGCAGTGCCAAAGATTAAATAGTCAATTACTAGACCTTTGTAGTAAAGCTGTACTAATTCCTCATTAGCAGAATTTGAACACTTCAGTTTCAGCTCCACAAAAAAAGTAAATGTCTAGTTTTACTGTAAAATGGTTTTGCATTCACGATTTCTGATAGAGTGCCACATACATACTGAAGTCATCCACCCCCATTGGCAACATTAGCAACCTCACCACATTACGCTGTCTGGATTTCAGGGAACTGCTTTCCCTTCAAACTCTTTGTTCTTTATGGACCTTTTTTTGTTGCTGTCGCACCAGCTCGATGCAGGCTAGAAGACTAGAAAACAAAATCATGATTTTGCTAGCGCAATCTATACAAAACCATAGTTTTGTTTTCCAGTCTATAGAAATTCTATCTATAGATTGCTGGAGCCTGAAACCGTGAAGGAACTGAACATCACTGCTTCCCAGCATTTAAAAACAGGAAACAAATGCTCTGTGTCATCACAGGGCAGCTACAGACACCCAGGTAGCAGACCAGGTGGCGATGTGGGAGAGCAAACAGAGGCCTGCCAAAGCACCATGCAATGCAGACAAACCTTCGCATGCAATAATAAATCACAAGATAGAGTTAAGTGCTGCTCCCAAGCAGCACAGTGTGGCATCAGTTACATTGTGATTAAATTGCTCGGTGCAGACAAGACTTTTTTGTTATTTTAAACAATTCAGTAGAGCATAAATCCCACTGTGCAGACAAGCCCTTGCACTAGAGGTAGCAGGCCAAAGCCAAAGAACCGGGAATCTCACCCTGAACTTCTTAGTGGAGCTATTCTACAACATTCTGACACTCAGCACACATTCTTTTTCTAATTTTAGAAGTAAGACATACTTTAGATGTTGCAACCTGACAGATGTGAAGGTAGAAAGATGGGTCACAGAAATATTATTCTAAAATTCTAGGTTTCCATCTAAGTACCACAAAAGCTTAACCCTTCCCAGCCTCACATATTGTAATCATTTAGATGGGTATTCAACTAAACGCTACCCAATACTACCAGATATTCTCTTCCCATACAGATGTGAATAACTGAATGGGCAGGAGGCAGGGAAGAATCAGGGCCCTGTACACTTAAATGCTTGTGCTACACACATCCAGAACAGTTCTGCTTTCACAAAATATTTAGGATTTTATTTCAAGATACATTCCATGAGAGCTGAAAATCTGAATGTAATTATTGATGTTGTGCAGACATCTGACATGTAAGAATGATAACGTTCTGAAGAGTTGGTGTCAGTCTTTCATTCACCTAAGCTGTAAAAAACCAGTAATTAACACCATGTTGGCCACATAAATCACAAAAGCATGTCCTGTAAAGGCACCAGAACTTTTACTTCAGATATTAAATTACCCCTTGCAGTGCTTATCTTTTAAACATAGGCTGCCCAGAACACAAGAGCAGCACACTAACTGCTGAGCCCACAGGAGCAGATACAGGAACAACATGCACATTTGCACATGAACCTGTTCTTCAGTAGTTGGACAAATTCAGTTGCAGCTGTCAATTATGCAGTTATGCAGATCACATTTAATACTTATTATCTAACTGAGAATATGCACAGGAGAGAATAAATCTGAGACAGATAAAGCATTAGATCTGAATGCTAATCCAGAAGGTGAGTTGCCAGCTAGAGTTCTGTGCTAACAGCAGGATGCAACATGTCTGGGGTTTTTTTCTCTTATTTTTCAGCTTTCATAGCCTTAATTGTATACTTCAGTTTGCAGTTCTGGTGCAAGGTATCTCCCCTAAGGTTGCGTGAAGTAAACTGCCAGGTAAGCAAAAAAGGACAGTCAGATTTTAGCCAAACATTTGCTTAATGAAGCTAAATTACCCAGATTTTTGCTTGACATTGTGCCTTTCACACACAGAGCAGCTATTCCATGTAGAGGCCCATCAAAAAGAGAACAGCTGCCTTCTGTAAAACTAGAGAAGATTCCCTCAGCATCTGCTCATTGCCAACAACGCCTTGGTTGCTGGTTTTTTGTCACTCAAAACTCTACACTTCAAATATTCAAGTTTTGGTTCTACTAAAGCTTCAGTTCAAAGGACTATAGTTATCCCACAGACTATAGTGTGGCGTAAGGATCTGAGCAAGCTTGAAATGAGAAATCCTGAGCATGAGAATCTGCCCAGACATGGCCACATGATGCTCAGCAGAGGATAGTTTATCCTGCTCCTGAGAAAAGTAAATCACCTATGGTAAGCCTTGTGCTGCTGCAACAAGATTTCTACAAATACCCAAGTTACCTCATTTAAAGTTCAGGTGGACAGCTATAAACAATACCAAAAGCTGCACGGTCTCAGACTCAACTGCTTTTTCTGTGGACAGATTAAATATCAACAATATCTAATTGCCATAGGTAAACACAGATGCAGAAGAATGTTTCCACCATTAAGTATTCAAATCCTTAGCACTCTGGCATACTTAAGCCAAGTCACTCCAAGAACTCACATACAATTAATTGAAATTTTGCTGTTAGGCTGTTAAACACAAAACAGTTGTTAAACACCAAAACTGGAAGCAGGCATCAACACTGCTATCCTCTTGGGGAAGAAAAGTAATGATACTACTTCATGAATTTACCTTGTCTTTGAGGATTGAACTCTCCTTCTAAAGTCTACCCACCTAAATGTCATATTTAAACAGTAAAAGGACTTCCACCAAACACTTTGTTCAATCTTGCAGCCTTACGATGCTACATTGAGTAGCTGAGGAAGGTAATTTTCATGTAACTACATATATCCACATGCACGTATGTATCACATACATACACGCATATGTTTATAAAATGAAAGTGACTGCACTTGCATCCATAAAGGTCACTTGCTGCTGAAGTCAATGACAAATGCTGCAAATGGCATGAAGACAATTGTCCTGAAAAGTGAGCAACTAGCTGCATATTAATGCCAGATTTCAAGAATATCTTTGCACAAAGGTGGGGTTTGTTTCATTTTGTTTCTTTAAACACACAAAGTTCTCTTGTCAGTTTGCTAAGATCATGCAAGTTCTGCAATGTGCTAGAATGTTCATTGCCAACTACAAGATCTTTTTTCAGAAGATGGCTTCATCCTCACTGAAAAAAACCCCATGAACTACTATATTTTGGAGACATTAATACTGTAAGGTATTATGCAAGGTTCCATACGTAATATTTGCATCTGATATTGTTTATAAGGTCTTCAGAAACTGAGCAGGATTTTCAGAAGTGATTGTAGTTTGCTCATCTCTGCTCTCTCCAAATGAAACTAATTTTACCACTGGCTTTATCCATAGCAGAACTAAATGGATGTTGAGGTCTCTTGAAAATCCTTTAGACCTTTCTTTGAGTAAACAATTTACCATTATTTTGACATTTGTTGCTGGAAATGCAGATCATAAGAATACTCAATTATTTCATTACACTGTAGCTTGAAACACTCAAAAACAGCCTCCTGAACTTGCTATTCTGGTCAGATAAGGCAAATAGAGGCTTATTTTTTTTCCAACAACTGTTGCATCTCCACTGTTTTGGTGACTCTAATAACCCAGTAAGAGTTAACCAAGGAATTGCATCAGTGTTAGTTACTTTTGGAGAGCTGGGGCAAAAAGCCACTGGATGAAGAGAAGCCATAATCATGCAGCAAATTGAGGTTATGTGTTCTTTGATGTTTTCCTACAGCTTCTTCTTCAAGGAGATTAAAGACATGGAGAAAAAACTCCTGAATAGGAAATTTTAGGCCGAAACTTTCAACAGAACTTGGAAACAGTTAAAAAGCCACAGCATGGAAAAAAGAGTCTGCAGACAAGCAGATTGTAACTGGGCAGCAAGAACCTGCCTAAGCTTGCAAAGAATAGACAAATTTAGATTAATCCTTAGACACACGAGGTCTTATTTTAATCTTTTTGCTTACAGAACTTTGGGGGGGGGGAAGGAAGAAAAGAAAAGAAAAAAAAAATCACCTGCTGCTCTGTGCAAGTAGTTCTTTGTGATTGTACATAGTGGTTCACAGCAGCAGGAACCAGAGCTATTGCTCTGACCAGTCAAAAGCAGATCAAGGAAAAAAGGGGTCAATTACAGAAACATGCAAGGAATACAGGGTAAGCCTAGGCTTGATGCCAACAGGACATATCCAGAGAAGAGCAGAAAGTTTTACCTGATCTTCTTTACTGTTTTACTGAAAAGTATGTCCATGAACACAATAGGAACCTTTACGGAGCAACAGAGTTTAATTACATTTCATATTTCTAATCTTTAATTTTATGCAGAATTTTGTCTTTCAGATTATTCCTTACGAGAGTTTCCTTCCACAAACTGAATTCTTTTTTGCCCTTAAATGAAGGACCATATTTCTTGTCAGATCTTCTTACTGTCTATTCTTCACCTAGGCAATGGCCTGCAGTTACAAAAAACTTCTGTAACAGCAGTGTTCTTTTCCATGCTTTGAAGACACTAATAACCAGATCAAGAATAAACTCAGAGGGACTGGAAACTAAAGCAACCATCCCACAGGCAGCACCTCCCTGGTGGAAACTCCCATCACCCTACACCTTTCAGATACCTAACCTGCTGCTAGGCATAAGACACAAAATAACAGTATTAGAGAGCTTGGGTATCTTAGTCATTTGAAGTGTTGGCACCAGTACCTGATTTTCACATAGCACTGAAGTGGAAGTCAACAAAGAACACTGAAAAACTTGTACTCATCTCCCTTCCTGTTAATTACAAGCTTGGATTGATAACTTGACAGTTTGAAATATCTTGTTAAAAAAAGAGCTGTGGATGTCCATCACTGCTAGGAATGAAGCAAGTTTTAATGTCTTCAGTTCACAATCATCACTTTTGAAATATCTGATGATTCAGTCCAGTGTGTAGCACAGCTAATACAAGGCAGGCAAATCCAAGAGAGATAATGTCTTACTGCCGTGTCCACAAAAACTAAATTAACAGAACTTGAGCGGGACTGACACATAGCTAATAAAGACACAAACAAGGAAGATGTCTGTAGTCCAAAGGACCAATTAAGGTCTTCTCTAGTTAATAAGAAAATGACACGAACACACAGAAATGTACAAATAAAGAGATATTATATATACACCATAAGCGACTGTGTATATTGCATAATACTACATTTAAAAAAAAAAAAAAAAGCCAAAATATCCTAGCTATAAGGAAATAACACCTTGGTTTCATGCTGCTCGAACCTATCGCTGCACGGCCACCACTGTATCAAATGTGACTTTGAATTTCTGCCATACTGTCTCTGGGAGTCCTCCCTGAGAGGATGACAAATAGCAACTGGAGTCCTTGTAGTGCTGGAACTAGTCACTGCAGCACAGTAGTCTGCAAGGGACAAATCCCAGCAGCAGCCACCAGCAGAGAGGAATGCTTCATGCTGGCGTGTGGTCAGCATGGCCTGCAAGCCACCTCTGCTATCAGGAGCCTAAAGAATCCCTCTGGAGGGAGACGGGAAGAAACACTCTGCAGTTTTTCAAAAGTGGGTGTGTTCCTGCAATAGCAACTGGACTGCAACAGAGATATCTAACCATGTACAACATTGACCTTTTGCATTTCCCACAAGTGTTTGGGGTTTCTAAAAATTAGTCTAACATCAGTCTGGATATTCTTCCTACATAAACATGAAAAACTTAAAGAAATAGATAAGACCATCAGAATGCATTTATTTACATGAATATATATATTTTACAAAAAAAAAAAAAAAAACCTACAAAAATACCCCAACTATTGCCCGAAATCCTTTTTCTTAAATTAAAAGAGCTCCAAAGATGTAAACCCATCTAACAATACTTATAGCTAATAGCCTGGAAGGATAGTGCCCTCTGCTGATAAAAATGCCCTGTTACTTGAAAGTATGAAGTTCACCTCTTGTTTTCCCTTGTGACATTTCTAAGCAGCTGCACTCAACTGCTCAATTTTCAAAGCTCTGTTTTTGAAATATGCTTAATTAAGAAGCTTTTATTTGTAGCAAAGATATCTGATTATGTGCGATTGCAAAAATCTAACAAATTAACATTTTCTTATCTGATGCAAATAGCTGCCTACTGACTCTTGCTCTGCACATTCTCAATATTCATTATGTTTCATAGGAATTTTAGGGAGGCAGATATAGTTAGAAACTTTACAGTTGTGCCTTTTGAGAATAAACAGAGATCTAACATTCAGTCATTGACCTTCTTCAGTTCCCAATAAGTTCATCTATTTAACTGTAAAGAAAATAAAGATAATATGCTCATACTTGACCCTATTTACAAAGAAATATTCTACATACATGATGTGTTCCACTGGAAAATCTCACTAATTCATTCAAGTACAAGTAAAGACGTAACTGGGGGGGGCAAAATTGCAAATATTCACAAATCTGGGAATCTTGCCCAAGAACTGTGAAAAGGATCAAGATACTGATTATATTACCCACATCACAATACTAGCTGGTATTACTTAAAGGTACACTTCCTAAATAAATACATAGAATATAATTAAATATTGTGCAACTACTGTAATATTAATTTCACTTCATATATTTTATTGTTCTCTAAAATATCTAATTTGCTTCAAATATTGCTGCTACAAGTCTATGTCCCTCAAACAAGATAAAAAATAAAAGATGGGGATGCTGAGAGAAGTCAATTCCTTCAGACAACAGGACAGATATCTTAACTAGAAACTCAGCATCAAAGAGTACGATAATACATATTTCTGACCAAAGCAAATAGATGCAAGAGAATTACTCAACTTACTCACCCATGACATGAGTAGTTGGGCCAAAAAGAAGAGGGATTTATATCAGTTTCTCGCTGTAGAGATTCTGGTAGTTACCTGCTATCCCTTATATTGCTACACCTTATTTTCAAATTATGGAAATATTAGAAAAGTGTGCACTAACTGGAATATATTTTATATCTTTGCTAGGTTGCAGGGGGGATTTCAGCAGAATCCTGATTAAACTTGGTTGAACTTTCCATATTTGCCTTTTCTACCAAGATGACAAGATTTTGTGGCCAGTTTGTTTTACTAGCAATCAATATATTTGCAAATATTGGCAAAACTTACGTAGCCTTTTCAGGCTACAGCTGATGAGTGAAAACATTACAGAAAGAGAATGCACAAGGGGAAAGAAGTTAGTTAAATTCTTCATACTGAGTTGGTATCTTCAGGTTATAAAGATATTGGAGGGGGATACTAATTCATAATGTCAAGGCTGCCAGACCCTAGTGCCACAGGAGCATCTGTTGAGAAGGCTGGTAAGGAAAAAGAAAAGGAATAAAAACAAAACAAAACGAACAACCTTTTGGACTATTTATACTAAGAAGCAGCAGCAGTTAAGACAATTGTGTGAATGCTAATGTGAAATCGCCTGTGTTCATGAAGATTGAAACTGAGTGATGGAGAAATCCCACAGCCTTTGCCAGATATGACATCTCTAATCACTAGCCATGTCTTATGCTGAATTTTTCCAGGCATTCAGATTACAATCCCTTAGAGATCTGTTGTTAATGTTTTTCCATAGCTGTGTGCCCAGAACAAGATCTCTCCTTGAGGAGGAGATTAAAGTGGGCTAATTCTGCCTTGGAAAAGGGTGGAAGCATGACAGTGAATAACAGGAAAGCCCTGGAGAGCTGAAGCACACTGCTGTGGCAACTGGAGGAAGCATTCTCTACCTTCCCACACACTGCAGCAACAGCAGCAGTTAACCTTAGACTTTTCAAGGACCACACACTGGCTATACCAGACATTTTTGCTATCCCACATGGTGCAGTGATCTAGGCAATTCCCTGTGCCTATATTGAAGCACTGTTGCTGGTTTTGTAGCACCATGCATCATAATGGCAAGCTGGTAGCAACAGACAAGAAGGCTGAGGTACTCAACTTTTTTTGACCCAGTCTTCACTGGCAAGCTCTTTTCTCACACCTCTCAAGTCAATGGACCATAAGACAGGGACCAGCATAGAAAATTCCCTCCCATTGTAAGCGGAACCTGAACATACATAAGTCTATGCATCTGACAAGATGCATCCTAGAATCCTGAAGGAATTGGCTAGTGTAGTTGCCAAGCCACTCTCTATGATATTTAAAAAGTCATGGCAGTCACTTGAAGTTCCTGTGAAAGGGAAGACTGTGAAAAGGGAAACATTGCATCCATTTTTAAGAAGAGTAGAAAGGAGAATCCTGGAAAATGCTGGCCTGTCAGCCTCATCTCTGTGTGTAGAAAGATCATGGAACAGATCTTCCTAGAAGCTATGGTAAGGCATGTGAAGCACAGGAAGGTGATTTGAGACAGTCAGCAAGACTTCATGAAGGGCAAGTCCTGCCTAGCCGACCTAGTGGCTTTCCATGATGGAGTGACTACATCAGTGAACAAGGGAAGCACTATAGAGATTGTCTATCTGGACTTCAGTAAGGCCTTTGACATGGTCCCCCACGACATCTTTCTCTCTAAATTGGGGAGATATGAGTTTGATGGGTGGACTGTTCAGAGGATAAGGAATTGGCTGGATGGTCACATCCACAGGGTAGTGGTCAATGGCTTGATGTCCACATAGAGAAGGGTGACAAGTGGTGTCCCTCAGGGGTCCATACTGGAACCAGTACTGTTTAATATCTTTATCAATGACAGACAGTGAGATCAAGCACATGCACCCTCAGCATGTCTGCAGATGACACCAAGCTGAATAATGCAGCTGACACTCCAGAGGAATGGGATGGCATCCAGGGGGACCTGGACAAGGTCCATAAGTGGGCCTGCGTGAACATCATGAGGTTACAAGGCCAAGTTCCAGGTCCTGCACCTGGGTCAGGGCAGTTCCCAGTATCAACAGAGGGTGAGGGATGAAGGGATTGAGAGCAGCCCTGTGGAGACAAATTTGGGGCTACTGGTGGATGAAAAGCTGGACATGGGCCAGCAATGTGCATTTGCAGCCCAGAAGGCAAACCACATGCTGGGCTGCATTGAAACATGGCCAGCAAGTCAAGGGAGGCGATTCTGGTGTTCTACTCTTCTCTGGTGGCACACTGTGTCCAGCTCTAGAATCCTCAGCACAAGAAGGCAATGAATGTGTTGAAGCAGATCCAGGAAGGCCACAGAGATGATCAGAGGTTAAGAGTGTTGGGGTTGTTCAATGGGGAGAAGAGAAAGCTCCAAGGAGACCTTATTGCAGAGAGAGAGGGACACACAATATTTTAGCAGGGCTTGTTGTGGCAAGACAAGGGATAATGATTTTAAACTAAAACTGGGTACATTTAGACTATATATAAGGAAGAAATCTTTTAGAATAATAGTGGTGAAACATTGGCACAGGTTGCTCAGATAGGCAGTAAAATCCCTATCCACTAGAAACATTCAAGGTCAGATTAGATGGAGCTTTTAGCAGCCTGAACTAGTTGAAGATGTCCCTGCTCGCTGCAGAAGGGTTGGACTAAGTGACCTTTACAGGATCCTTTCAATTAAAACCATTCTATAATTCTATTACAACAAGACTGTAATAAATTGTCTAGAAAGCCCCTAAAAACAGGATACAAGGTAGTTAAGTACCTCCTCTCACAACTACTCTTGAGAAATAAAAGACAACAGCAGATGACCACTGAAATGAAAAACGGTTCCATTTCGTTTCCCTTTTCCAAAAACCACCTCACAGTGTGTATCTGTCCTACTGCCCTTTAGCAGCTCTTTTTTTTTAAAACATACTCAGTTTTGAGAATTTTAAGATATGTATAGTAAGAAAGCTAATTTTATCTGAATCTATGGTAGTGAACAAGTTTAAATTAGCATTTGTATTCTATTTACAAGCTATACAAAAATAAATTCTTCTTATTAAGATGGTTTTCTCTACACTGCCTTTCAAAGTTTTAGTAGCGATTATGTGAGAGAATTGTACATAAAATAGTTTAAAAGTTGCAGACTGAGTTGCCAATTAACATGTTTCTATTCTCCCCAGAGCAGAAAATTACTATAGTGAAACCTGCTTCTATTTAACCAGTATGTCTTAAAAGTTACCTTTGTGAAGCAAGACCCAGTTCTGCAAATCAGTCCGCGTTTTCCACTGTTTAGGTGTTTGTACTTGTTTACTAGCAAAAATAGTTGGGTTAGATGTTCATAATGTTGAACAGTCAGCATCATAACATTAAAAGCTTTAGCTATGCATTTACATTTTCTGGGATCATTTGATATTACAAAAAATGTCAATTTTAAAAAGATCAGGTGTAAATTACTGTCTTTCTCATTTCAATATCAGCAAGAATAGGAAAGAAAACTATTTGAAATTAAAATCAAATAAATAAGATCATGTGATATGCTGCAGAGCTACATTAAAGCTTTTTATTTTGTCCACCATCCATTTTGCTTTAGAGGGAGTTGCTAGATACACTGCACTTCTGAAACTAAGCCATTTGTTAGCATGTGCAAGTCTTCATTCTGGAGTAGTTTGCGGATGTCAAACAGCAACCCTTGCCAAAATCAAGCTAGCTACTCCTAGGGAAAGTTACCAACTTCCCTTCCTTCCCCATTTCCAGCAGCAGAAACAAAATAAGCTCTGTGTGGCTCATATCCCTGCTCCTCTTCCTACAGCAAGAGTTAGTGTTAGAGCAGGATTCAGCCCTCATGTAAGATGATTCAGTTTTGATATAGTGCTATAAAGTCTTTCAGATATTCCTACTGCCAAAGTCCCTTTTCCAGTTTGATTGTTCATTTGCCCTTGTATATGCTGAACAGTTCATAGTGAAAAGCTATCAACTCAAAAAGAGAAGCTCCACAAAATCAAGACTAGAGTGAAAGAGAAAACAAAGTTCATATCCCCTGATTCCACAACACAGAGAACAAACGAACAAGAGTTGTTAACAATTTAAGTAGCATTGTTCTATATGTTATGAAGAAATTCTTTGAAATGAGGCTTATAAGTGGAAGAATAGTGCTGCCAGTAAATAATTGAATATATCAACTAAAGGGTGCTCATCTAGGCAAGTTTCATTATATGTGATCTGCACAAAATTAGGGGAAAAAGAGCACAGAAGTAAAGCACTTGAAGTAGTTCAAGAAGTTTTCTTTAAAAGAGGTACTTCACTGGCGGGGTCTATTTTAATTATTATTTATTACATCATTACCATTATTCCACTCAGGATAACATTTGAATGGGTTTCACCATCTTTTAGGAATCCAAATCTATAGAAATAATGGTGAGAGCTGCCTCTGATTTCATCAATCAAAAGAAAAATGGCATGAGAGGTTGCAAGATCTGCTAAAATATTAAGTTTCCGTGTGACAAGATAGAATAAAATACAAAGGAATCTGATAATGGGTCAATTGTCAGTTAAAACACGGAACTTCTAAAAATAGAGAGGGGGGAAAAAATACAAGTTAAAATACTTAGACTGCAATATGTGTCATGTTCTTAAATATTTTATTATCTGTCACTGCTCCTACAAAACATATGGATGGAAGGGGATACTGATTTTTTTTTTCCTTCCATTGAAATCCATTTATAGAACAGCTCCATTTCTTTTTATATTTGATATCCTATTTAATGTTCTTACTTCCACCCCTGTGATTTACAGTGTCTTGGCATATCAAAAAGATTTCACTAATGTAGGACACACTCATTTGGACATTGATGAGCCCATTCCTGGGAAAACTGAAGGCTGGAAATTATCACAGAATTACAGTCTGTCTGATGTGTTATTTTAAAAATTGGTACTAACTGCTACACAGCGTGACTCAATAGCAAAGGAGACCAATGAATAACTTTCTTCTAAAAAAGTTGTTTGTTGATTTGAAGGTGGAGGGTGGCAAAGGAACTGCAGTCAAATTGTAACAAGATATTCCTCTGGGGTAGTCTCTAAGGGTGCTATGAGATGCTAATAAGAATTCTGGAAGATCAAGAAGTTTTGAAATATTTATAAGTTCTATTTTTGAAAGCTTAGCTGATGCCTCAAACTTTCAGAAGATTCTAAATATCACCTGTCAACTCAACTAGGGCAGAAAATGCCACTGGTGTAATACACAGTACAAGCAGTGGAGAGACTGAGCCTGCAGAACATCACAAAGGAGAATCAAGTGAACGATGTTTCTTTCCTAAATAGGGATTGCACATGTGAAGAGGGCACCTTGAGATCTATGCCCAAAGCACAGCTAATTAAAAACAGTAAATAAAAAGGTTCCACAAGGAGGAGACATAATTGAGTGACTGATTTTTGGGTGCTCTCTGATTATTGTGCCAATTCCTTTCTGGTTTGTTTCATCTTTACGAATTTTGTTTGGTTTGTTTGTTAAGATGAACAAGTGCTACAAGAACCAGCACTGCAAAGTCTCTGAACTGGTCCCAGAGGAGGACATTAGGTTGTGTGGCCCAGAAGGAGAACAAGACACAGAATGGAGGATAGGAATAAAGTAAGGAATTATATTAGATGAAACTGTCAGGTTATGCAACAGCTCAGGACAGAGTTGGGACAGCACGGTGTGGGAGCAGCAAAAGAAATGTGAACCACTTGGAAAGGAGGGGGGGAAAGTGTATTTTTAATTATAGTTAATTTTAATGCAATTAACATTTTTCTTCACAAATGGAGAAGTTCCTCTTCCTCTTGGATGAAATTGCTTCTTTGGGACTACAAGACATTTCTTTTTTCTAGTGTCTGGCATACAACTCACTTTAGTCCTTGGATTCAATTTTCAAGTCTGTAAAATCAAAAGAAGGAAATTTCACTTCCTCCATCACATAAAGTGTTGAAAGGCATTTAGATAGCAAAAGTTATTAAGTCAGCATGCTTCATCTGCAGATTGCCATCAGCAATCTGTCTGCTGCCTCACTACCTTGCACTGCACCCAGATAAATATATTAACCCAGATCAGAATGACTGCACATCATCACCATTCAAGTCTGGAGGGTATTCATGACAGTTCTGCATGGTTAAGTAACTGTGTTTGAGGACATGCTCAGTTGTTGAGTTATTAAACTTCATCTTGGTTTGTATATCTGGCATCAACATCAAGTCATTTGTACCTATGCTGGTTTTTAAATACCATTGAAGGTTATCAGATCTTTATATTGGATAATTTTAAGTTTAGCTGGAGTGCTCTGCAGTTTGCATGCACTACTATAACCATCACTATAACACTAGTCAACATTAGTTTTAAATATACTGTTTAAGGAACATCACATAAGCAAAAATAATTACTCATTGTTTTACAGTAATATGCGAATCTTAGATCAAATAAAGCAGAAAACATTAAACATTTTTAAAGGTTAACTACTGCTCCAAGCAATTCTGTAGAATCTGTAACTGTGAGCAATTTCAATTAAAATTAAATGTTTAATTATTTCTGCCAGTGAAACAGCAAGAAACTGAAGCCAGCCTGTCTTTCTTCCCTGAAACTGTTTCATAATAGACTATCAATATTTACAAATTTGCTTGTCATAAAAAAAGAGCATATGAGCACCGATTTAATTGCTGAGAGACAGTATGTTCACATATGCTCTGGACCAAATCTGAGCTGTTTTTCAACAGACTATCATCATTGGTTTTCAATAGCATCCACACACACAAGATGCCAAAGTCTACTCTTCTTAATACACAGACAAAAGAAATTTTCTGCTCCAAGGAGACCTTACATTCACTTAAGATCCCACATTTTTTATCACCAGGTCAGTATTCATTTCTCTGTTCACATTTCTCCCTTGAACTCATCTCAAATACCCTATAGGTAAGAGGAATAGAAATGCCACTGACAAGGCTGCAGCAGAACCTGGGTGACTGCCAGAAAGCTCTCACAGAGAGAAGACAACAGACCAGCACAGCATAAAATTAATTGATAACTCTGAAACACAGCTCTCATCACAGATAAAGGAG
>WEIS01083873.1:3853-14110 GCA_013389965.1 Todus mexicanus
GTACACGGGGAGGACGCTAATGGCACGGCCGGGAGGAGAAGGAGAAGGAGGAGGAGGAGGAGAGGGAAAGGTGGTGAAGCTGCTGGTGCTGGGGTTGAGATGGAAACATGGGTTTGGAGGAAGGCCCTGGAGGTTGGGATCTGGCTGGTTTAGTGCTCCAGCAGCAGGATGGGATGTAAAAGAAGAGGACAGCAGCCCCCAAAAACGAGGCAGCAGGAAGCCATCCCTGCTTGCTCTGCAGCCGGAGCACAAAAGCGCTTTGTTTGGGGCTGGAGTTTGGTTTCTCACACCACTTCCCCCAACAAGGGCTCCTCCACCGCCTTGCTCCAGTTTTACGACACCCTCACTCCAACACCAGCCCAGGATCCTGATCACGGCCACAGAGCAGCTCCCGGGAGCTTGGGGACAACAGGGACATGTGCCACGAGTCTTTGTGCGCTTGGGCTGGCTCCTGGGCCTCTGCAGAGGTGCCACAGATGGGGATGGGATGGGATGGGACGAGATGAGATGGGATGGGATGGGATGGGATGGGATGGGATGGGACGAGATGAGATGAGATGGAATGAGATGGGATAAGATGGCAGCGGGGCTTTGAGTTTGGCATATGTGGGACATATGACGAGCAGTGGCAGGAGGGAGCTGGTCCTGCAAGAACAGGCAGGGAAGTCACCACCAGCACCTTGAGCAACCACCCAAACCAGATGCAATTGAGACCAAAGTTCTGTTAAAGAACAAGAGGAAAACAACGCTCCGAGTTTTGCGTTTGCAGATACCTATAGACATGCGCAAGTGGCTGTGTGGTGCTTAGTTGCTGGGTAGCGTTAAACCACAACACTGCGTCTGCAGAGAGGCACAGGAGCCTTCCGAAATCAAGGCAAACACTGGATCTGTGGCAGGATCAGGCCTCTTTATCCCCCAGCTCATCCCCAAAACCAAAGGCAGAAGTTTCTCAGGTTGCTGCTCCATTCGTGCACACACCTTGTCCATGCTCAGCCAGGCACTGGGGGGTCCTAATCATACTGGAGCCCCTCCAAATTATCCTCTGCACTTTAGAAAACTCCCCTGGGTGAGCCTGACCCCAAACTTTCACTTCTCTCGACTTATTTCTAAGCATTTCCCAAGAATTCCGAACCTGGCACTCACCCACGCCGGTTTTCTGCAGAAAGGAGCTGCCTCGGCGATCCCTTCCCAGGGAAACGGGCAGGGATTAGATCATCAGACGGTGATTGTGAAAGCTAAGTGAGTATTTACTGTAAGAGGGCTTTGATTCAGCCAGGCGGGTGTTGAAGTGCTAAGTCAATGGGATGGGAGGATGTGCTCCGGCGCTGGGTTGAATCAGAGGAGCAGCCGAGCCCTCCCTGCCCACACCCCTCAGGTCTCCAAGGACAGACACCCAAACCCCCAACCTGCACGAGACCACGTTGGAAGGACACCAAGATTTAGTAGGAAAAATAAGTCACGTTCTCACCAGCTTCTTTCCTTTTGCTTCCCCAAACTCACTCCAAGATCACAAGGGGTGGACTGTACGGTTGGTTCAAGCGAGGATTTTTAACAGTGCCCAGATGGGTATCCTGGGTAAACACCGGGATGATTTGCCCCATGCACTTCTTTGTCGCTCTATTCCTAACTTTCTTTGGGAGGGGGATTTCCACAGAAAGCCATAAAAACTGGGGTTTCCCATTGAATAGCTTTTCATGTTCTTTCATGACCTTTGTTCAACAACGACCTAATTTTACTCAAACTCTGGCACAGACTATTCCTGAGGTGGGAGGAGAAGTGGCGTTGGAAATTGGGTCAGTTTTCATTAAAAATGCTTCCGTTTACTAATAGTTTTTCATTTGTTGGAAGGACTCGGATCCGCTCAGAACGCCACTCGGCGCAGAGGGGACGGCTGCTGTGCCTGACTTGAGAAATGGGTTAATCTTCATGGGAAATCATTCGTCCCTGCTGTTGATGCTCAAGGACTTTCTGGCTCTTAGCTGAGACCTTTCTCCCCCGAAACACTCAGATGGACGTGATGCCTCCGTGCTACCGGATGCCCTCGATGGCTGCACCTTCCCAAGGGTCCTGTGCTGGGTGCAAGGATCGGGGAGGAACAGGGGCTGCTCGAAAATGGGTTGTGAGGGTTGTACTCGTATCACGTGTGTGCCTCAGCCCTTGGTTCACGAGCACACGCGTGTTGGCCGGGGTGGCTCAAGTTCAGCCGTGCCCCAGGAAAAGATGCAGGAGGGAAAGATGAAAGCGACTGGAAAGGCTGAAACATCCCATACCCTGACCTAATTCAGAGCCTAATCCAAAGCCTTGCCCTAATCAGGGGGATCTGAATCTTAAAGTCTGATCTCTCCCCCCCCGCCCCAGGAAAGCAAATGGGAAAATGCAGCGGGATTCGGGAGCCAGGGGCCAGCTGCTGTGCATCCCCCAAGGCTCCTCGGTGGGGCTCCCAGGGATGGACCAGGGCTTGGGGTGTGGGAAGGGATGGTGGCCTCAGGTCTGGACCCCAGAGAAGCGAGAGCAGCTAAACTTCACTTTTTGGAGCTGTTTGAGATGGGAAGATGCGTTCAGAGAGTGGCAGAGCCTGCGGACCCTGCGATTCAGAACCCTGTGAGAGCGGCGGGGTGGGTGAAATCTGGCAATAAAACCATCTTGAAACCGAGCGAGGTGGAGAAGGAAGCAAAGCAAAGCACCCAGCTCCCAGCCCCGTCCCTGCTGCCGCCGCCGCTTCTCGAGTGCGCAAATTATGCAGCCATTTCACGGGACACTTAGGAGTCAATTTGCAACGCGGCTCAGGGGGGAAATTGGGCACATAATTCCCCTGAACAATAACCGGGAGCAGCTTAATTTAACTCCAAGCCTGCACCTAGTTAGCGCTCGCCCAGGGGAGGATGCTGCGGGTGCCGGGGGGGGCCACGCGTCCGCATCCCACCGGAGTCCGGGTGCTGGTGGCAAGGTCCTGAGGTCCAAGGGGCAGCGGGGCGAGCTGAGGGCTGTCACCGGCGTGTTGCACACTCGCTCGCACACCCGTTTGCGCGCCGGCAGCCCCGGAGCACAGTGGCAGCAGGCTGTTCTCATTACAGCCCAATGAGGCTGTTTACTCACCCAGCTGGAGACAGTTAGAGAGTGATAAATAATGAAAGAGAAAACATGATTTTCCCCTCTGTGGTTTCTATTTGTGTAACCATATGTCACAGCTCAATACGGCAGCACGTTTTTTTCGGCTTTATTCAGGAAAGAGTTGATTTTTTCCATAGAGCCGCTATTATTTATTTCTTCTCTTTTTTTTTTTTTTCCCCAGCTCTTTTTCTTTTCGAGCGCAGCGACAAAAGCATTTCTGTTTGTTTTCCTGCGCAACCCGCTCGTATTCAGTCTCCTTAAACTCTGGCTCGTCCCGACAGCTCTAGGTTTGATAGGACTATGCTCAGCTTCTTTTCAAATACCTGTCACGGGGCTGCGGGGAGAAGAAACAGCTGAGAACAGCCTGGTGAAGGAAAACCACCCTGAGAGTCTGCGAGAAGAGCTGAGCCCACAGCTCTTTCAAGCCGCAGCAACTTCATACTGGAGGATAAAACGTATCGGAGTTCTCCCTGGCAAAGGCAGGGAGAGGTAGACGAGCGATAACTAGGACATTTTTGCAAGCAAGGCTCTCCGAGTGTTGTGCCAAGGGAACAGAGCATCGCTCCTGCTGTTTGCAGGTAGGGAAACTGAGGCACGGCGCTGCAGGGGTTTCATCCAGGCAGAGCCCAGCACCCTGCACACCCCCAGACATCTGCACCGGTCTGTCCTGGAGCAGCAGGATTTGAGTTTTAACTGGAGGAGAAGGAGCTGGTGGGGGGAAGGAAGCAGCCAGCAAGCGAAGATCTCAGAGTCCCAGACTGGTTTGGGTGGGAACGACCTTCAAAGCTCATTCAGCCAACCCCCCTGNTCTCAACCTGCTGCCCTCATCTCAGACAAGCCCGGCTCTTTTCCTCAGGGCAAGCACAGCCCCACTTGGTGTTGGGGAGAGCTCAGCGTGTGTCCCCCAACTCTACCCACCCGCCGCGCATGCCCTGGGGAGGGCAGGTCCCTGCAAGGCTCCTCTCTCCCATCCCACCAGGTACCACACATCTTCCTCCTGCAATTATCCCCCAGGCTTCCCCCAGCACCTCGTCACGGCTGCCAATGTCTCTTCTCCTGCCATGCCCCTGGAGCCTGCAGCCTATTGTTCGGAGCTCTTGGCACGCTCCGCTGATGAGTTTCCCCTCGGAGCGCTCTCGGCCAGGGGTGTGCAACGTATGTTTTTTGCCCTAGCAAGTTCTCGGGCTTCATAACATCCTCTTCCCGCAAGATACATCGTTCGGGGAGAGCAATTATCCGAGTGACCTCATCCATGTCTACGGCATGAGGTCACCAACGTTCAGGGAGGTGCGCACCTAGCCCGGTCCAAACGGGGTGTGCCGGGGCGCTGCGCTCATCCCGCTCCAGCCTTTGGGTTGGGTTGGCTCCAGAGCCCGATCCCATCGCTGAGGAAACCGGCAATTAACTGTGGCACAATTCCCAGAGGCCAAATCAGGTACCTGAGTGGAGACGCGGCAGCGGCTGGGTGGGGGTAAGAGCCTGAGCGGCACCGACTACCAAAGATCCCTGCCTGATGCACCACCAGGGGCTTTGGGGGAGCTGTACCAGGGCTGAATGTGCCCCTTTGTCCTGAGACAGCATCGAGCATCGTATCTCCTCCCGAAACAAGCCCCCCTGACCCATTGCTCTGCCTGCCTTCAGCAGGGTCCGGGTCCCGTTACTCCATGTGTTATCACATGATACTGGTGACGATACTTCATCTCCCCAACCAGCACCCCGAAGCCTTCGCTGTGTGTGAATTATCTCCAGTAAAACTTAGCAAGCACACCTCCTGGTGTGGCTGCTCACTCTTTAAAACGTACGAAAACTGTTCCTCCGGAGCTTTTGTGGGTAATAATTCCCCCGTGGCTGAAAGGGAGAAGAGCATCCTCTGCTCCCGCTGCCTTGCACACATTTGCACCACCCTTGGCCTTGCTGGTTCCTACACCTTCTCTGGTGATACGCAGCAGCAACTGGTTTGGGGTGAGCCCAGTGTTTCACCGGCTGCATCAGCAACCTCCAGGGCTCAGGAGGTCCCCCTCAGTTGTCAAAAATCAGTTGTTACCCAGACTGGAACCACCATACCCCAGCAAAACCACCCCAGCTCCAGGTCTGAGCCATACGCTGAGCATCTGAACACTTCTAGCATTGAAATTGTCCTTTTTTAAAAAAAAAGCAATTTAACTGAGTCAAATCAGTATCTTCTTGTTTCAGGTCACAGCGAGCTCTCCTCGCAGGCCCGGAGCTGGAGATTGGGGCAAGATGGATCCCACAGGTTCTCCTGACCTGATTCCTGCCCCAGCAACTCTTGCAGCCTTCCACAAGCAGCCCAAACTCGCTCCTCAGGCCTCCAGGTCCTGCTCCTCTCTCCCCTCAAGCATCAGAAAATAAAGGCTGGGAATTTGTTGCAGGTTAATTGGGGTTATTTCATATTAAAGCCCCTTTCCCTCTGTAAAACCGAACCTTTGCCACACAGCCTTGGTGCTTTCCACGTGCCTCATCACACCTCTTTCAGCTCAGAGGGGGTTTGCGCTCTACAAAGCAGCTGTGGATGCTTCCCCCATCATCTCCTGAAGCTCCAGGTGGCTCTCCTGACCTACATAAGACATGCCACCTCTCTACCTATGTCCCCTCCTGCCATGGGTCACATCAGCCAGGAGGTGAGGAACCCCAAACCTTCCTGCCTTGTGTTGAACCCTGGTGCAGGTGCCATCCTGGGGATGACCTAGATGGCATCTGAGGCAACCTCCAGCCTCTGGAGAAGATGTCCATCAGCTGGGATCTGTATCTAATGCAACTGCCTGGGGATGACAAATCACTGCTGGCTGTGCAAACACCCAGCCCCTGCCAGCTGCGATCGCCTCCACACCCCCATCACCTCCCCGCTGCCACCCAGCCCGGCACCGCCTGGGTTAACAGGAGGTAGTTGGATGAAAAAGGCCCTGGGTTTTTTTTTTTTTTTCACTGTAGCAGCAGATACGGAGAAGAAAAAGCGCTAGAATCATTTATCTGGCTCACAGTTTCGCTAATGCCCTCGGCTGTAGGCCAACGTGAGATATTATGAGGTAAATCGGCCAAGTCGTGCTATACAAACATTTCAAAAAAGAAAGATATTTTCAGGCTCTTGCAGGAATCCAGCCCCCTCCCTGCTGCCCCGCGCCAGGTTACCGCAGGATTCGCCCGGCTTTACAGCCCACTTCGCGTTCGTCCGTGGCTGTTCAGAAAGTAGAGCTCAAGCCAAAAGACAGGACTCAAATTTGGTGTGGCATCGGGTACCGGGCACCTTGCAGAGCATCCCTGGGGCACCACGGTGTCCAACCACAGTCCCCGTCATGTGCCCGATCTGGCTGGGATGCTCTGGGGTATTTTGCAGGGCTGGAGTACCAGGGAGTGCCAGACTTGGTTCTACTCCACCAATTCCCCACTGGGAGCTGATGGGGAGCGGGGAAGCGGCTGCAGAGTCCAGAGGGGGTGTGAGAAATTGTTATTCCTCTCAAAGTCAAGGGGAGCGCCTGCCGGGGAGTTCGTAGTTTGGTTTTTATCAAGGAAAGCTGCCCAAACTGGGAGCCTGGGACTTGCAGTTGTAGAACAGCCTTGGTTTTCCAGCCACCCGGAGGCAGAGGTGTTTGGATTTGGGATTTGGTGCCACTGGAGCTCCAGAAAGGTAGAAATCCCCAAACCCTGCAGCAATTTGTCTCCTGAGCTGCTGCTGCAACTGGATGCAGCCTTGCAAGAAGATTTCACCCTACAGATTTCTTCCCTTCCCATCTCAGAGGGTCAAAGCAAGATGGGCTTAGCCCAGGTCTCTCCACCATCACCAGCAGCATCTGCTCCCAGTATCACACAAACAGAGGCGACCTCACGGCACCTGCCAGAGACCCACCCCAGAGAGACCTCTTTGCTCTCCTGCAATTCATCCCCACCCCAGCCAGGCCAGGGACTCACGCCAAGCCCGGCAGTGTGGGTGGGCAAGGGGAAAAGCCAGACAGGCTCCTTCAGAGCTGCTCCCCCGTGGCAGCTCCTGGCCCAGTGATGTGTCTATCACCGAGCGGTTACAGCGTCCGATCGATGGCAGGTTGGACAAAACACTCCAGCGCATCATCATTGAACCGACCTGACAGCAAAATCAGCGCACTCGGTCCTGGGTGATGGTTCCATCTCCCCCGGCGGGCACTGGTACCAACACCCTGGTAGCATCACCCTATCCCCAGCCATCCCTTGCTTTTGGGTGACCCCCATGAGATGACCAGAGCCTGCAGCCACCACACACCGATCCTGAGCACCGGAGAGTCCACCAGCACCGCACCGCAACCCCCGTCCCCCCTCTGCCTGTGTCCTCCCCTGGGGAACCCCAGCGCTTTGCTGGAGGGCACGGAGTGAATCATCCAGTAACACAGAAATCTCGGAGTCCTCTTTAGATGTCCCAGGAGGAGGCAGATCTGAAGGAAGGCAGCGGAGAAGATGCCTGCAGCAATGTCAGCGCTAGAACAGCCGGGCTGACAGGATTCAGAGCGGGGATTAAGGTTGGGATCAGGGATGCGGGGAAAATGAAAAAAAAAAAAGAAAAAAAAAAGGGGAAAAAAAAAGCCTCTGGTTTTCAGGCAAGTCTCCGCTGTGTTTGTCTTCTTGTCTGCTCGGAAGGAGGACAGGCTCCTGGCTTTAAACAGGCTCCCGATCACCTTCCTGAAGAGGCAGAGGCTGGGGTTCACCTCAGCGCTGTGTGAGGAGAGGGTTGCGAGGGCAGCGAGGATGCGCTGGGCACGTCCTGCTGGCCCTGGTGCAGCTGGGAGAGCCCGGGGGGACCAAACGCTGTCCTGTGGGAGGATGCATCGAGCAGCACGGAGCAACCGTGGGCACCTGGGGAATATCTGCCTTTCCACAGGGGTTCCTGAAGGGTTCCTGTTTCACTTCCTGACCGACCCGTTCTCATTTCCATTCTCAGCTGGACCATCTCTACCTCCCACCCAGGCAGCAGCAGCAGGAGCACTGGGGTGGTGACAACTTTCTTACCAGCTCCAAATCCCTTTGCTCTAAGGTGGCATTTTGTTGCACGTGGGAAAGCAGAGCAGCTGCCTCTCCCCATGCTCCAAATCCTGCTAAAAGCAGGACCACGGGTCATGGGAACCTCAAGCAGAGCAAGAAAAGAGGAGGAAAAGCCAGGCCAACCATGCAGCTCATTTTGGTGCAGAAAACTAGGAGCCTCTGTAGGCACGGAGCACCTCACTCCCCATGGCTACTGCCTTGCCTTTGCTCCCCAGCAAGCAGAGCTGGAGGACCCCTTTGCTCTGGGGTCCTCCTCCTCCTCCAGCTCCAGCCCTGCCAAGGGGCACAGAGCAGCCCCCGAAGCACAGGAGCTGCTGCGTTTCCCCTGGGCAAGAGAGGAGACAGCAAAAGTTCGATGCTAGGGAAAGCAAAACCTACCTAAAATTGCATTTCCAAGAAGAAAACGGAGCTTCAGAGCCAGAGGGAGCAGGCTGAGGGGCCCTGGGTGGGCTCAGGGCTGGACTCAGCCCTTCATCTCCCCCAGCCCTGCTCACAGCTGAGTGATGCCAGGCACGGGAGCATCTCCCCCAGCCCACTCCTGTTCTTATCTCTGGGGCAGGGAAGGGGCTGCCGGGTCCCTCTGTGCTGCACAGGATGCTCTGCGGGCCCCAAACACTCTCCAGAGCACCGGCGGGGCTGCTTTAATCCACAGCCTCTGCAACCACCCACCGACCAGGCAATATTTCCACTCCAAGCCAATCTGCACTCTCTTCCCTTCAGCCTGTTTCGCTCTCTCTTTCTTGCCTTTTTTTTCCCCCTCTGCTTCTCTCTTAGCTCCATTAACTTTCTCCCCTCCTCGGGGCTCCTCCACAGCCTTTTCTCCTGGTTTACGCCAACAGCCCCACGAGGACCCCTCGCTCTCACAGCGACTCGAGGACGTTGAGCCCCGCGCAGCCCCGGAGCTGCTCACGAGACACCCGCATGGTGCATCCACTCCAACAGCCTCCTCCTTTTCACCCTTCCCACTCGCATTTTGAAGCTCCTTCTTTCCCCCACCTAGTCGAGATACAAAAGGCACCAAGTTTTTCCTTCACATCCCTCTTTCCCCTTCTCCTCTCCCCTTGATTCGCAGGATCCAACCCTCTGTTTTCAAGGGTTTGTTGGGGCTTTTTTTTTTTCCTCCCTTCCTACCCCTCTCCCCTCCCCCTCTTTTTTTTTTTTAATTTAAGTTTTTCTTTTAACTTTCAAGGTCAACACGGACAGACAATGCCACCAGTGCCTGTTTGATATGTGAGCGCTATTGGCGTCCATTGCCACGGTTTCCGTGGTAACACAGTAACCATTAATTTTCAATTAAAGTAGACAAAAAGCCCGATGACAGCTCCAGGTCTGCTGAAGATGTCAAGAATCCGTATTAATATACAGCAAGAGAGCATAATTGTGTGTCCATCTTCCCGAGCAACGAAAATGGAGGGATAATTACCAGCTAGAAAGCCACTCTGTAATTTTGTTCTTACTGTCACCACAACCCTACATATTAGCATAAATTAAAAGCAGGGTTTATTGTTACCAAAGTGCATTGATATTTCCAGCCTATTTTCTTCCTTTTAACTGTTTGTTGTTGATGAGTGACTCCCGGACACATGGTGGGTGAGCCCACAGGAGCAATCGAGATGCCACAAAGTAATGGATGAAGCCTTGAGATGCCACCCAGGTGGAAGAAAGGGAAGAAGCACACGATGATGTGCGGAGGTGGGCAGAGACATCCCAGAGAAGCAATCTTCCATCCTCTGGATCCACGACGAGCTTCTATTCTCAGCATGGTCCATCCCAGCTCAACTCCCCTGTGCTGAGCTCCTCTCCCCAGCACGGTCCATCCCAGCTCTACTCCCTTACACTGAGCTCCTCTCCCCAGCACAGTGCATCCCAGCTCTACTCCCTTACACTGAGCTCCTCTCNGTCTCCTCCCTTACACGGAGCTCCTCGCCCCAGTGTGGGCCATCCCAGCTCAACTCCCCTGTGCTGAGCTCCTCTCCTCAGTGTGGTCCATATCCCAGCTCAGGTCCCCTACAATGAGCTCCTCTCCCCAGCATGGTCCATCCCAGCTCTACTCCCTTACACTGAGCTCCTCTCCCCAGCATAGTCCATCCCAGCTCAACTCCCCCTGTGCTGAGCTCCTCTCCT
>WEIS01083875.1:0-27064 GCA_013389965.1 Todus mexicanus
ACTCTTATGTTTTTCATGAACTTCCTGGACCACTGTACTCACTGGAGATGGAATTTTCTGCTAACTCGATCACTCCGATGGCCAAAGGATTGGATTGAGAGGAAAAGCAGCAGATGCCTGTGTTATTAAGCACTTGTTCTGTGAGAGCACCTGGAGAAGAGGTTCTGAAATTCAAGGACACAGAATCGTAAGTGATGTCATGATACCACACATTAGGGGAAGACAGAGTCCTTCCCTCAACACTGCCAAGTTCTTAAGCAAGTCAAAACTACAGCTGTTGACTAATGTGGAAACTGCTGGGAATGATCTCGTGTACTTGCCTGGTTCTTCTGCTTCTCCCTGGCTGTTCAAAGTTGGCCAGCGTTGCAGACAACACATTAGGCTCAGACTTTGTACAATCTGAAGTGGCTCTTCTTGCATTCTTTCCTTCTGGACAATTGTTTTGCTGTGTGGTCAGTCCTTCAGGTTACTTAGAAATTTCCCTTTGGTGTTTAAGTCTGAGTCCTGCAGCGCCTGTGGCACTCGTAGTGAAGAGAGCACTTCTCTCAGCTGTCATGTTGCTGTTTGGATGTGTGTAGAAGGTGAAGTATATAAGTGGATTGTGTGTAGAAGGTGAAGAAGAGCCAAAGCTAGCCGGGTGAGATGTCAGTGAGAAACAACAGTTTGCTCTGTGAGACAGATAAAGATGTCAATTAGTAATCCAAATGTGAATGAGGTTTTTTATCTCATGAAAGGAGGCTGAAGGCAGATGCCCACAACTTAGGTAGAGTTTGCGAATACGGCAGGTAGAAAGTGGTAACCCACTGTGGAGTATCAGGCACAGAGTAGAGGTGATGATCAAGAGATATTAATGTATGAAGACTGGAGTGCTTTGAGCAGAAATTGTTTCATGGATTGCAAAAGACAAAGGAATATATTTTGCAGGTCTACTTAATGGTTCTTCTAAAGTATATAATAGTGTTCCGCAACTCTGAAAAGACTTATGTGGGAGAGGTTTTTAAGAGGAGATACAGAAATGATCCAAGAGGTTGTAAAGTGAAGGAGTTACATTTATGGTTGGAAAAATAGTAGTGACAGAAATGAGGCATAGAATTTGGAGGTAAAAAGAGGTGGTGATTCTTTTAAGCTCCCGGATGCAGGCATGAACAGTTTACAGGCTTCACTGCCTCTACTTATCATGACCATATCAAACACATACTTTTTAACAGATGCATAACTCCGTAACTTCTATCATTTTGTAGGAGCCACTTAGATATTAAGGATGGCAAGCACAAGCAAGAAGAGACCCGAGGCTGGGAGGACTCCTTAACTGTGTAATGGTAGATTATGCTTTGATTTAGGGGAGCCCTTCAGGAGGTACTATCACAGCCATATAACGAATTTCATTCCTGGTCTCCCTTGCTGCTTTTTCTCTGATCAGGATGTCAGCTCCCTTGTGAGATCACAGCACTGTGACCTAGAGCAATAACACCCTGGGTTCCTTCCTGCTTAAACATGACTTGCTAGATCATCTATCTGCTTCTTCTCAGAGTGGCCCAGATTGGCTTTGTTTGTTTTAAATTCAAGTCTTTGAATGGGCATGAATCATTTTGGCTTCTACGATGCTCAGGTTGTTCATTTAGGGAAATCATTTGCTTCTCTCTTTAGCTGACTCGTTTTATTATCTTGAATAATTCATTTCTTCTTAGGACCTGCTGATCTGGAGGATGCCATCAAACTGAAAGGTTGCCCTCGTAAGTGATAATGATCTAATTGACCCTTTTAAATTTGCATTAGAGTGAGCGAAAGTGATTATTCCATTTGATTAGCAGTGCACGGATCTGCTCCAGCACCACAGGGACCACCTTTATTTTCCCTAGGGGGGTCAAGGAGCAGCAAAGCAGGCAGAACAAAGTGACAAGAAAAACTTAAAAGAAACACGCAACATTCAGATGGGATTCTCCTGCATGAATGAAATTAATTTATGAATGAGGTTTTTTTTCTTTATTTATTTTTTTGTAACCAGTGGCAATTAAAACCCATGACTCAGTGCTCGCCTTGATGTTCAGTGGAGTATGGTAATTCAGCTGGAACCCACTTGGGGGATAAGGGGAAGGGAGGAGAGAAGGAAGTGGGAAAACACAGCAGTATTTTCAGCTTATAAAACAAGAACCTGCCACAGATTACATTACTGTTCTGACTGTTGTGTGCAATACCTGCTATCATCAGGTGTTTTAGGGCTCAGTCGAGAGGAAAGAATCCTAAAATCAGCTTATATCGTGGGATTGCAAGCGCTGGGCATTTTGAGTGCAGGCAGACTCAGAGTTAACAAGTTGGAAGAATACTTTATAGTAAGTTAAAAGGAAGTGATAAGATAAAGGGGCCGTAATTTTAGAGCTTTAAAAATGGTGGGTATATTTGATAGGGACATGTCAAATAGTTTGAATGGTTATCTGTCCTGTTTATTTCTGAATTTCCTCTGTACAGATTTCACAGCAATATCCATTACAACAACACAGTTGTAAGAACTGGGAACTCTATGGAGGTTTTTGGATGCGTGAACTTAAAACCTGCCTTCTGCGAGTGCCTGGAGCTGTGTATCACATCAGGAGAGCCAAAAGCAGAGTAGTTCTGTAGCTAGTTAGAGAAGTTTGAGCTGATAACTCTTAATACCACTTAGTTGAAATACAGTGTGGTTCAAACAACTTTAATATTCTTCAGGCTGGTGTTTCTTGATGAGGAGGAAGTAGAACACATGTCCTGACCACCTTTAAGGGTGATTTTAGCCTGTCTCTGTAGCAATCAATAGAAGCAGGAGCGTCACTGTTGATTTTCTGAAGAGCTCAATCAGGCCTTGCAGCAAGACTGCTGAAGTTAGGGAAACCCGAGAGTAAAGAGGCATTAGCAAAATGTCCCCTCCCTGCTTCTGGAAGAGGAGAAGAAACTTATCTGTAACCAGACAAAATCGTAATAAAAATAGCAACCAAGTGAATTGTGGTTCTTGCAGGCATTTTTAGAAAGAAGATGGCAAGCTCTCCGTCACAATGCTGTCAATGTGGAATGCAAATCAAAATTCAATGCTCTTCACAGCAGGACAGTGTGACCTGACAAAACATCAGGCCAATATTCAATTTGCAATAAGGTACAGATGAGGGGGGGGAAAAAAAGAAACACTATTTCAAGTAGGAATCCAGACAGTATGTTTCAGTTACTATCCTCAAGGCCCATGAAGGCACCGCTAAGTTGGTGAAAAATGTCCCAGCAATTTACTGATGCCATTAATCAGAGTTATGTTCAATATAATGTGACCCAGGAAGAAAGTTTTCCTTGGAGGGAGTCACTGCTCTACGGTGTGGTGTGATTACCAACGTAACAAAGAGCTGTGCAAGGTGTAGCTCTGATTCAGGCTTCATACATGAAAAGAGCTCACCATTGCTTATCTTCAAGCTTTTTCCTTCATCCTCATCTCTTCTATGGGTGAAATCTTTTTACCCTCTCCACAAAGAAAACCAGCGAGGACTTTTTTCCAGGCAGAGGGAACAGAAAGCAGGTTTTATGCCTTCTTGGAGAGATTCTGTTTGGAGACGTTGGTGACTGATTCTGCTGGAAGCTGTCATGGTATGACCATAGCTCGTATCACAAAGGTTTATCACTTAGTGAGCTCTGGAAGTGGGCTCTTTAGAAAAGCAAACTGTGGCTCTCTCTCTGAAAGACAAGTGAGAAAATTCTGTTCAATCTATTTATGCAGTCGCTGTACTTTATCAAAATGCATTTTTAATTAATTTCATTGGGAATTGTACATCTATAGGCTAGAACCCATGGGGAAGGGCACGTAGGAGGCAATACTTTCGAGTAATAAAATTGAACGTGTGATGATGATGATTCTGAGAATTTACCTATGAATTAATCACTGTAGAGGACAAGACTGTTTTTCATGATGAAGGAGGAAAGATGAAGGGCCCTTTTGCCTGCGCTACATGGAATCAGGGAATGGTTTCAGTGGGAAGGGACCTCTCAAGGCCAACTAGTCCAACCCCCTGCAGGGAGCAGGACCATCTGCAACTAGAGCAGGTTGCTCAGAGCCCCCAACAACCTCCCCTGCAATGGGGCCAGGGATGGGGCAGCCACCACCTCTCGGGGCAACCTGGGCCAGGCTCTCCCCACCCTCAGCATAAATATTCCTTTCTCTATCTAGTCTAAGTCTCCCTCTCTTCGTTTAAAACCATCCCCCTTTGTCCTGATGCAACAGACCCTGCTCAAAAGTCTGTCCTTGTTTTTCTGACAGGCCTCCTTCAAGTACTTGCAAGGCCCCCAGAAGGTCTGCGCGGAGCCTTCTCTTCTCCAGGCTGAACCCCNGAGCTGTGCAGAGCAACAGGAGCTTCTCGGTGTCAAACCTGGGCAGCTGGAGAATTCATCTCCACTATATTTACCCACAGATGAGGTGGGAGCAGTAGTAGCATTGTGCAGAAGGCAATTCATTATATTTCTTTTTAATAATCACTCATTAGAGGTGCTCATTTCTCTGCTGTGGGTGGCAAGCGGGTTTCTGAAATATCATCAGCTACAGGGCTCAGCTCTTCAATGCCTGAAACTGGGTGAAATGAATCCCACACTTGGGGATTTCTGTGTTCTCACCTTTGAGAGAAGGGCACAATTGCACAGCAGGCAGGGGTAGCAGAACCTGAAAAGGCAAGTGGTGAAGGCAGGAATGGGGAAAAGAAATGAAAAGCCATAATAGGAGCACGGCAACCAAATGGAAACAGAAGGTGATTTTTGTGCTTTATTTAGGAAAACGGACAGAAGGGGGAAAAAAAGTAAGAACAGAATTGAATAGTTCATTTGCTCCAGAAACTTCTGAGCTGCAGTAATTGCTTCCCAAATACAACAGTTGGAGGAAAAAAATTTAAAACCTTAGAGCCTTTAGAATCTTGGGTCTTAATTCTTAGCTTGCAGCGTGGCTGCTGTACAGGAACTTGTTCTTTAATATAATTCAAGCTAATGAGATTGCGCCAAGTGGAACTTGAAGTAGAATTTGGTTTATTATTTCCCTAGTTATTGGCTAAGAAAATTGAATGCAGGGAAAGGATCGCATCCATCATTATTCTGGTGACTTATATCGCAAATTGCCAATTAAAAGAGTGGCAGGGGAACAAAACACGTTTCCTTTCGTTCCCGAACATGTCCGTTCTACTTATGTTCAGAGACTAAAATTAAACCATACAAGGCAATTTCTTCTTGTTGGTGGCACTGCCTAGGATGTAAATCAGTACGGCATTTGGCTTTTACTCAGCTGCAACTTCTGGCGCGGGCTGTAGCTGGTGTGCGTACACCGAGCTTGGCTTGAAAGTGCAGACAGCTGTGGAGTTGTGACAGCTTGAAGTTCAGCACAGCCTAACCACAGGAGTATTTACCTGCTTTCTGGATGACTTTAGCAGCCTGCGAGCTCTGCGCTGCTGCTATTGCACTGCTAACGATACTCCAAGCAAAAACTAAGTCGTGTGTGAGATGGAGTCGCAGCAACGACAAGTCACTTGTAGAAAAAGGATCTGTTTAAGATCGCAGCGAAGAAAAATGGAGCAGAGACAGACTGTGTCCAAGGCCACATGAGGAAGAGGAATACACAATTTAATTTGGCTTTCCTCAGAGAGTGACCCCAACCAACAATCCACATCGCATCGCATTTGTTAGAAATGCAAAAGGCAGCAGGGAGTTCCTCAACGAGTGTCTAAGTCAGAAAATGTTTGCTTTTATCACCCGGACTCGTGCAGAGCTAACTTGAGTATCTCCATCTTGAACAGTATAAACAAACCTTAGTGACGCTGATCACCGGACAGTTTTTCTGCACTGAAAGAGTAGCCTGAGTTAAGAAACCTTTTGTTCAGACATCGTTTTCCCTTTACAGTGAGAAGCCATTTTTCATTTCCTTTTTTGATGCCAGCGAGACCCGGTTCCTGCAGATCCAAGGACATCCCCTGTTCCAGGGGACCTCTTTTGCATGATAATGGTGTATCCTATTTAATCATAGAGCTGCCCTCATATCCAGACCGCTTGATTAGGTGTCTTCAGCCCTACAGAGAGCCTTCAGCCTGCAGAGAGAGGGCTGTTTTCTCTTAGGGCTATCCTGTTTGCCAAGCAATCAGCTGACAGTTTGCAACATTAACACTGAGAATAGGAAAGTCCCTTTTTGTCCCTATGGGAAGGCATACGGCTTGAAGTCTACCAGGTTCACAGCAAGAACTTCTTCCTACAGTCTTATCTAAATCTCCCCTCTTTCTGTTTTTAAAGCCATTACCTTCTGTCCTACTGCTACATGTGCTGTGAAAAGTCCCTCCCCATCATTTTTGTGGGGTTTTTTTTTGTTGTTGTTTGTATTTGTAGCCTTCTCCTCTCCAGGCTGATGAGCCCCAACTTTCTCAGCCAGGCCTCCCAGCAGAGGGGTTCCATCCCGGGGATGATCTTCACGGCCTCCTCCGGACTTGCTCCAACGAGTCCGTGTCCTTCTTACATTGAGGGCTCCAGAGCCATCTGTTCCTCATGACTTGGATTTTGGTCCACTACCTTAAGTGCCATAATCTTGTATCTGTTCCGTTCACAGGTAAGAATGCACTTTCTAATTTCTAATCAAGTCTCTCCTCCACAAAAATAATATCTCTCTCTCTCTCTCACTATCCAGAGAGAGATGAGCCTCACAGCTGAAGAGGCATGAGAGGATTGCTTATACCCTTGAGTTGGTGAAGTAAATTATGTTCAGTAAAATGTTTTCCCATCCATCTGTTGCAGAGAGTAATACAGCGCAGCAGGAATTTGTTCAAAATCATGCTCTCTTTGCTCAAACCATCCTGTTTGCTGACGTGCTGTTGTTATCCTCAGAGAAGAGGTAGGGGCAGGAGAGCCTTGAGTGTGATAACACATGCAAGTTCATTTTGTTTCATTTCCAGTTTCTGATATATGCGTTTTTATTCAGTGGTGTCAGTTGTGAGTTGGTCTCTGCTTCCTCCTTTCAGCCTCTAAGACTTCAGTGCCACTTCGTTGTTGCTGAGGGTCCGCCCCTGAATTTCTTCTGTGCAGAATTATTCCCTGCTACTTTATTTAATCCAGATCCCTGTTACCACGCTAAACTGACAGCATCCCGTCATGTGTGATCTTGCCGTGCTGTTTGTAAAGCAAGCTTTCTACAGAAATCCCCTGAGAAGGAAATGGAGAATGCAGGGAAAACAGAAATAAAGAAGGAAGGTGGGGCAGCAGCAGGGTTTGAGTAGGTTTGCCTTTGTTATTTCTCCCCCTGACAACTTCGATTTTTTTGGGTTTTATTTTTTTACTTTAAAAGTTAATAGAAGGATTCTGTCCATTTGAGAGTGCGTTAATATCTTTCTCTGTTAAATATTTCTCCCTGAGCAAAGTTCTTACTTTTTAGGATGACATACAGTGAGTATCAAAGCTTCCACGTGATGTCCATCTGCTCTAGAATCAGTGCTATTTTCTCAATGCAATTCTCATTTTCTCATGGATTTCCATCCTTTCTCGAAGATTATGGTTACAATTTAATAATCTTAATCTAGGGAGGACTATCTTCATTATCCCATGACAACGCAGTGTCTTTAAGAGCACTCAGTGAGGGACTTTCTCAAGGCATTACAGAAGTGCTTATACCAATTCAACCATCTTCATTTACATGCATGCTGACTCCTTTATAGAACTCCAGTTATTTCTGATGAAAATCTACATTCCGTTAAGGATTTTGCTTTCCCCCAGTGTATCGCCCTTCGGTCTCCTGAACCAATTCTTTATTATTTCTATCTACTTGCCTAATCTTGGAAGTCAGACCTCCTGGATGGGCTGGTTTCCCAGATCGTGCACCAAGCTCTTCTTCGAGATGAGTGTCCATCTGTGAACGGCTCCTTCCAGTTAATTAACTGGCTTGTAGTTAGCAAACTGTGGTTAATCTTCTCCACATAACAGTTTCTCTTGCCTACCATTGAGCAGTGTACAGGGAAGCAAGAGTTTGCCAGGCTGATTAGCATTAGAGGAGGAACTTAAAAATGTAATGTATTCTGGTTCAGTTCTACAGCCTTGTCACATTTCCCCTTGGAATAAATCAGAAGAGCACGCAGCCACTTTTGCCCAGATGCTGCCCTTTGTTATTAATTTATTTTGCAATCTGTTTTTCATGATTTTGGCAGAGATAACGCGCTATTCTCAGCTGCCTATTTAGGAATCTTTCATGCAAACTCTAACAAGTCTCTGGAGCATTTCTCTTTTGCCCTTCCTCCTTATTGATCCCTCGGCTCTTCCCCTGTTTCAATAGATCATGCTTTGCCGTGTCTGTGTTCCCAGAGATGGAATAATGCAGGTAATGCCTGAGGATTTAAGTATCCCCTTTGCTGTCTTCTCTGCTCTTGTTTGTTTGGACTAAGGAACAGCTTGAAAATGAATACATCTGAGAGTCACTACCAGTCTCCGAGACTCAAATCCAACTACGAAAATGGAACCTAAACAAAAAAGTCAGGCTAGAACTTCAAAGGTGATTTTTCACTGGGCCAAAACACAGTTGCAATCTAAGGAATATAAAAGTTAAGGTAGAGACTTTTCATGTTTAGAGCGTATACCTGCAGGTTCAAAGCCAAGTGCGGTATGTTGGTGTGCTCTTCTGATACCAGTGTGAACTGGCAGAGCTTTCACTAAAGCCAGTGCAGGACTGGGGCAGCCTTATGAGAGCCAGGCTCTGAGAATGTGTGTGCTGTACACAGCAGCCACCAAGGAGAGCCAAGCCTCTCTGGTCTGTTCTAGTCCAACAGCAAACTTAATAAGCAGAAAAAAAATCTGTGTAAAATGTTAATGAGAAAAATAACTGCTCTTGTAAAGCCTAAAGTTTTAAAGTTGCTTTAAAACCAAGATGCATAGGTGTGAAACTCTATTTTCCCCTATGCATTAATGCTGTTTTATGTATGTAACAGCGTTCATGACAGCAGCTCATCTATTTCATGCAAGAAACTGTCCTCCTAATGTGATGCAATCAGAACTGATTACTTTTCCATGGGACCCAATGAATATTTGCCAGTCAGTACTGCTAAAACATTCCTCCCACAAATGGTAATGGGTAAGCAGATCATCAAACACCCTAGAGAATTTTTCTCCAAGAGAAAAATAAAGCTTTGTGAAAAACAGGATATTCTCTTCTGCTCTGTAGTGAATTATGATCTTGAGGTGAAAAGCAGGCTGCAGGCTGTGCTGCTTTAGGTGTTAGATCTTACATTCCTGGAGAATCAATGCATTTCATCCTGCTTTGGGAAGGCAAGACATGGTAAACTATTTAAAACAGGTCAGCACCTTAGAAAAATCACCTATTGCTGTTGAAAACACACAGCCTTGTTTTTAAACTTTGTTCAAACCCCCCAACCACAGAGAAATTTGCCGAGTTGTTTCCCAGAAAGGTTGTTCAAAGACTAATGCACAGAGGACATCATGAGGCGCTGGGCAGCCTTTTCCCAGAAGCACCTGAAAGCTTCTAGACCTCTAAGTAGTGATGAATCTGCTCCAGTGAGCTTCCCTCGTGCCTCTCCTGCACCCCTGCAAGCGCATCCAAGCACAGTGAAAAATCTCTTTCCCGACCTTTAATCTTCTCAGGGAACACCGAGACGTGCCCCGTGGAGAGGAGGCCTCAGGAGCACTGATTTTTAGCAACGTCTTCAGAGAAAATAGAAGGATGCCATAAAGCTCGTGGTAGGTATAGTACAGACATCGTTGCCTGTTGTTTGGGAGACTGAAACCTGTTTCAGCATGGGCAGTCACGTTGCACTCTGTCCCTTCTGTCTCGTGGAGAACGGGGCCGTATTCTGTAGCAGCTAAGGGAGACTCTCCTCTAGTTTTGGTGAGCAGATGCCATAGTCACTTGACTCTAGTACCCTGAGCTCTGTTACAGGTGGAAAACTAAATGGAATCAATAAAGCACCCTTAGTTCTTCCTAACGTTGCAAAGGGCTACAGGAAGATCGTAAGGCATTACCACCTCCAGCACAGGTTATTCTAAGGTGCATCATCTCTTCATTTCCCTGTTGAAACAGAGACGCTTTCCTATAGAAAGCTTTCAATTCAATCACTAAGTTGTTTCCAATAGCGTATCTTAATCCTGCGGTGGATATAATCGGTGGATATATAGCGAAATCAAAGCCCTGCCAGCCTGTTTAAAAAAAGAATCTACCAGTGACAATATTGAAAGAAGTGTTTAATTGAGTGCTGAGCTTCCCGTATCGATAGGGGCAGCTCCAGTGCAGAGCCATTGATCAACCCGTCATCCAGAAGGCGGAAGGAATTTACTACATGGCCCATTAATTTCGCAAACCACCATCAACTGTTTATGGCAGCCTAATGTCAACATGCGTCTTGTGCGAGACAACAGGGCAAATGGTCAAACATCAATGAAGATTAGGGCGAGGAGACGCTCTGCTTAGTGTTTACAAACATCTCATCAATACATCTTAAAAAAAAAAGCCAATCCCCCCCAGATGGAGGCAGCATCGTGGCTCGTGGTGTCGATAACCCCTCCACAAGATAAAACCTCAACTTTAAACATCTCATTAAAAATCCGCAGTGTCATTCAGGAGAGCTGAAGAGTCTTGAGCCAAACTGACCAGAGCCATTAAGCAGTAAGCGCTGGCATGTACTGTCTTTCCATTTCAGGTGCTAAGATCTACGTATGTAATCATTTTATTTCGGCATATCTGTAATTCTCTAATTTCGCAGATCTTACCTTTGCCCACCTTTCTCTGCCATATCTGCAACTCTCTATTTTCCTACCGAACCTTTTCTAGGAGTAGGGTAATGAAAACAAAATATTATATATGGGGACACCACAGATTTGCACTGCGGTATGGAATGCTGCTTTCTGTTTTCTTCTTGGTACCTTTCTTGTAACTCCTCTTGTTTTACTTTTTGTAGTTTTTCTGTTGTTTGTTTTGTGGTATTTTGGATACTTGGGAAACTGAGAGAACTAAAACAAACAGTTCAAGGAAATGGAAATTGGGAGACTGCTCTTATCGTGCAACATGGAATAAAAGTCCTAGGGATGTGTTAAAAATTCGAAACAAATAAAATAACATATATAAATGTACGTGGGTAATTGAAAGCCAAGAGCTAAAATTTTACTGCAATGGTTTGGACAGAGTTTGCAAGAACTGAGGGCTGGAACTTGCATTTGCTTACAGGAGAAAGGCTCCAGGATGTTCCCAAGGGAGAAAGCGCTGCCACCGTGACCTTTCTTTCCATTCAGGAGCTGGGGAGAACCTGCAGTTCTGACTGAATAATTGATGCTATCGTCCACCATGTGCCTAAGGTAACTGAGGACAGAGTCAACACATCCTTATCTTTCAGGGGGCTCCACCACCCGTGGGCTCACCAAACTTCTACCTGTAACTGACAGCAATTATCTCTGGTGGGGATCCGAATGGGAACCTGGCAGGTGTGGTGTGCTGTGGAACACCCTCATGGAGAGAGAGATTCAGACTAGGACAAAGCACTTCTTTCTTTGAAGCTTAAGCTAGGGTAAATTTTACCTCTTCATGTCATTACTCAAAGTGCAAAAAGAGAAAAGAGTATTTAGATAAGAAATAATTTTAATGAATTTTTTTTTTTTTTAAAAAGGAATGCCAAGCGTGGATGTTACAATGAAATTTCCCCCAAAAGTGCAATTCCTCCAAAGTCACAGCGTCTTACGGCTTCTTGTGTTCTGCTGAATGAGATCCCCTCTGTTTCTGCCATCCAGATTTCCTGGAGGTAAGGGTTGTCTTTGAGTCATCAGGGGTGTCACTGGAGGAGAAGTGATGTAGAAGAGTGGAGTGTGAATGTGGGTAAGCCTTTTCCCTTTCATTCCATTTCAGTAGAAGAACAGCTGTGAAATCTGGAGGTCAAGCCCAAACAACAAGAGGGTTCTGAAAGGAGCACCAGGGGATATTTGCAGCAAACCCTGTCGATCTGTCCTATAATCTGATTTATCAGGGGCAAGTAGTGCAGGTAGTGGAGAAAGAGGTAAAATAAAGCGCAAAAAGTGCAGTAAATGGAGGTCGTATGGCAACTCCACAGCCATTAGACAGCTCTTTATTTTTAAAACTGGCATACCGCCGTAGCCAATTCTTCTCCAGGCCAAGACTTTCTTTGGTCTGGAGGTTTATTTTGTGTGGAATGTGTGAACTAGAATCTAGCCCCCTAATGAAGTTGAGTTTCCTCCCCCTAAGGGCCCTCATCTGGTCCTCGGGAGAATCAATGAGAGCTGAGTTGAGCCGTAAGCCACTAAACACGCACTGGAGATGGAGATTGGTCTGTGTTAAGGCACTAAGGAACATGCATCATTTTCCTCCAGCTGACAAAACATCCCTGCAGCGTGGAGCAGGGCATGAGGAGAGGGTGCCAGCAGGGCAGCCACAAGCAGCATGGCATCATTTCATCCCTCCAGTTTCACCCACTGTGCAGTAGTTTTTTGGTCAACAGCATGAGTTCCTGCCTAGAAAGATGTTTGCAGATTTCCCATAAGTTTTCGGTTAAAGAAAGCGCCAAGACTCAGCCTGTAGGTTCTGAAGTGTACCCTTGAGAAGGAGATTTCTGTCACTGTGAAGTCACAGCTGGTAGGTGACCGGCCGTACTGCCTGGCCATGGAGGCACCACAGGCATCGCATCCTGCTGGATCTTCTCCTCAGGGTCTCTTGTGCACTGTGTTGAGCACGTGTGTGGGAGCAGGAGGAAAAGGGCCGCCTTTGCAGCATGCTAGAAACTGCTCACAGACTCACAGGATGGCTGAGGTTGGCCAAGCCCTCTGGACATCATCTATTCCAACACCCCTGCTCAAACTGGGGTGAGCTAGAGCAGGTTGCTCAGAGCCGTAGCCAATTAGCATTTGAATATCTCCAAGGATGGAGAGACTCTACAACATCCATGGGCAACTTGTGACAGGGTTTGACGACTCTCACAGTAAAAAAAGTTTCTTTCCTGTGCTCGCATTGAATTTCCTGTCCATTTCAATGAGCTGCAAGCCTCACCGGATGGTTGTTTGCTAAACAGGTCCCTGGCCAGGATAAAAGGCCAAGGTAATAATACCTGCCTATCAAACGACAAATTCTGTTTGAGATGCTGTAGCAGAGGGAATAGCTATTTCTCCTCAAGGGTCTGTGGTCTCATGACAGACTTGACAAATATAAATATTTAACAATAAATGAGCTGTCCATTCCCATTCAGTTGAATTCTCCTTGGCACCTGCGGATGTCATAGTTTTCACTTGGTATTTAAGATTTTTCACCTCGTGGAAGATCTAATTTCGCTGTGCTGTTGTTGAAATCGTGGTGTAAAGAAAGCAAATTAGTCCCTGTACCATGGCTGAGATGGACATGGGTCTCTAAATGACGGGTGAGATTTATGATCGGGTGAATTTTCAGCAGTTTGAAATGACTAAGGTAGGATAAAGTCAGTTCTCTGAGCCTGTGGATACTGTCTTTGTGAATTAATTATCGTATCCTTACTACAAGTTGCTCCGCATTTGATTCCTCAGTGATCAGTTTTGCTTGACCCCTTCCTAAGCAGTGCTGTTTTACACAGGAGATGCAAGTCTGGCTGTCATTTCTAGTAGCAGATGTAATGAAAGATTTAAAATATTAGTAGCTCATTTCTTTTTCCTTATTCACCATTTTTCTTTTGAGCTTTCAGTTTTATTGCTTATGATTTGGGCTTGTGGGTTTTTTTTGTTTTCTGTTTGCTTCTCTGCCGTGTTAAATCTAATTTCTTAAACTGCAGTTCTGTATTTTCTCTATTTTCTGTGGGCTGGAGCTGAGTTAATGCAATTACAATATTTTGACATTTTCTGGGTTTATTTCTTTTCAGATTGGACAGCAGAAGAATGGGTAATACGCTACTAGTCAACACAAGCTGAAGAGGGCCCAGCTGATCAAATACATGTTTTGAACCACTGAGACTGAATTAACTGGATCTGAGAAGCTACTTTCTCCTAACAGGTGGGAAACATCATAGTTTCAGTCAGGGAAAAGAGTGTCTATGGCTTTGCACAGAGTGGTGAATCTGGGAATCTCCAGAGTACGGACTTTGATAGAAACCTTGTCCAAATTACTGGTAGTCTTAGAAGTGGGACCTGAGATGCAACAAGGGACCAAGTTCCACAAACGTCACGAGAGTTCATCTTTTGTCTTAACTGAGAATTAATTCAGCATTCATTTAAAATGCTTTAAAGGAGGAGAACTAAAGAAACGTGGGTGGCATAAGGACATTCTGAAAGCTCTGGAGCACAATGCAAATACACCCCACAGCAGCATGAATGGGTATGTGCTGGTTAGGGTTTCAGTTGTGTCATTATTTTGTCTCTGGCCTGATGAATGTTTATTTTTCAATGACTGCTTTGTCAATAGCATTCTGTCTTGCAGTGTTTTCTGCCATTTTTCTGCACCAGAGGAGTCCAGCTTTGGGATTGTATTCTGTTCCCATTTTAGGCTTCCTGAGGATGTCTGTGGGCATTGAATGAAATCTTTTCCTATCAAATCCAGAAAGAGGATGAGGGAAAGAGTCCAGGCCTGTAAGGTATGTCATAGCTAGCCTGCACTGATATTCATGGGAACTGGGTGCAGACAGACCATGTTTTGTGCCAGTAGACACACCACTGAAGGAAGAAGGATGTTTCTGTCTTCATTTCATTTTCTCTCGCTGAGCAATTCAAGGTGAGCATTAATTTACTCAAACTATTTTTCCGGTTCTTACAGTTTAGACTTCAGAATTGGCCTTGCCGTGAAAAATGATGCGTTGTCCCATGGAAGCAGGAGGAGCTCTCCTGGGTACGCAGAGGAGGCAAACACAATTCCCTCATTGTCCTGGCCACTGGCTGCCAGGCAGCAAAGGCACAGCTCTTCTTGCTTAAGTTGGTCTTAAGGCACTCTTAAGAATTGACCTTTCTTAGAGTCTCATGCAGAACTGACTCATGTTGCTTAAAGGAAAATTTCACGTGCCTACTTAGTGTGTACACGTAAGACCTTACTGTGATTTTTCATCCTTAATATCTTTGAACAACCCAGCTGCTACAAGTAGAATATGCTAATTACGTCTTACGTGTCTACCTCGAGGACTTTTGCTAGGCAATTAAGCTAAATAACTCTGAGCCTCAGTAAAATCTCCTCCGTTCTCTTTAGTAATAGTAACAAGGGATTATGTTCAATTAAAACATCAGCAATTCCAGCTAGAAACACATCTTATGAATGGTCTGGCCCTTTTCTTTATACAGCTTCTGCTGCCATCCTTAAAATAACTCCAGGTCAGTCCTAGAAATGTGGTAACTCTTTGTTTTCATTGTAACTGCTAAGACAGAGCCTATTCCCGGTGTTGTCTCTGTGGTACATCAGCTCCTGACCTCAACTCCTGGGTGAAAGCAGTGCATCCACACAACCACTTGACTGGTAAGGGAGGAAACCCAATCCAGCTGTCATAAAGCTGCACCCTTCGATCATTTATAGAGTTCCCATATGCCCTGGGCGATATCTTGCTGCACGGTGCTGAGCAATCATCTGCCCTTTGAATGTATTGAGTAACTGCCTGGGCTTTGTAATGCCGTTAGGGTAATTGCCTGTCTCTGCAACACTTTATTGAACATCTACCTAGCGATAGTTTATTGAATAACTGCCTGACGGATGTATCGCTTCGCTCAATGGTTGGTTATTTGGCTTGATGTTTTCTAGAACTGATCTATAGTTCTGAAAGGGGTGAGCTTGCTCGGGAGCGGGTGGTCTCTTGAGCCAAATTGCTGCAGTTTGCTCGTTTGTTCTTCTGGAGATTTCTTTATCCCGAAGCAACCTTCATGGCCCTGCTTCTGACAACGCTGCTATTGTATGATTCTTTCAATATTTTTCGTGATTCTTCCCCCATTCATCTAAACGGGTTGAGCCTGCTTTTTCAATGAACGTTCTGTGTTTACAAAGAAATCACACTCATCAGGAAGCAGCATCTGCTTCTTCTTCTACAGTGTTTTAGCATCGGGACTCCCGACTTTTCAGTCCACTGCTTCATGCTGTCAAGCACTGACCAGGTGTACAACTGATGCATTTTGTCGCTGGAACTGAGGAAAATGCAGAGGTTTTTTCCATCCTGCCTCAGTTCTGTGGCAGGTTGCAGACCACGAAGCTTAGCGAGTGTTGCTGTCATTGCTACTGGAGTAGGGGCATCATTCCTCACTTCTCTTTGATTTAAGACAGGGAATATTTCAAAATGCAAAGTGTGTTATAGAAAAGATGCTTTGCAACATTACCTTTTGAGACAGCACAGCCTCCTCGAAAATATCCCAGCTACCACCCATGCAGCCCCAGATAGACAAGTCCTTCTTACTCTTCTTTTCTCATTCTTAACCTATCAAATACTGGACCAGATTCATCAAGAACATCAAGCATTACTCTGCAAGACCACGATGCAGAGGAACTCTACACGGCTGTTATTCGGAGTTGTGAAGACCAGCTATATACGATGCAAGGCAAGAAGGAACTGGGCTGAGAATTTTGTATTTGAGATCAGCAGTTCAGACAGAGGTTTTGCTTGTTCTCTGAGCACTGAAAAAGAGCCATGGAATAAAGGCAAGAGCTGGATGACTCTTGGTCACCCAGTGAAGTCAAATGTTGAGTGTTCAAGAGGCCTGATACCTGAATAAAACCCAGCTTGGTCTGTTAGTGTTATTTGCCTGGACAAACGCCTTCTGGCAAAATAAGGGAGGGAATAAACAGCTCCATGCTAAAGAGAAAATGGCTAATAATGTAATAGGAGTGAGGAAAAAGATTAGCAAGCTCTCTGAAAGTTTATGTCCAGAAGTGGCTCACGTTAAACCTGTTGTAAAGTTGGAGCACATGCTGTTCCAAACATGAATGGGCATATGGAGCAGAAAGAACAGAGTCCCTGCCTTCTTCAGGGTTCTTGGCTATCCTCCGCTTTTCAGGGAGAAGAGCTGGTGCTGTCTCTTGTGCAGATGGTCTAAGAAAGACCAACTTCACTTCCATGAGTCTTGTTAGCAGCTATAGGTCTGCTGTTGCTGTGGTAACACAGCAAATAATTCCCTTGGCCCAAGGCTTGGTGGTTTGCTGGTGAAGGAGAGCTGGGGCGTGCCCTCAAGGCTGGTTGGACCTCTTCCCTTGCCTGAGGGCAGTCATAGTATGTACTGCTTTGTCTGTGTCCTACACAATGAGAACAGAATAAAAATAATTCCACAAGCTCCCTTTCAGCAGAAAGTAGCCAGAATAGCTGTTAACTCCCGCACAGCTGTAAACACCTATAGCAGCCAGGTAACCTAAAGAAAACAGGTACGCTGTGAGCCAGGTACAGTGATTTATCCCAGGAGTAGAATAACTAAAGGCAAGGGGCGGTTCTTTTGTGAATCAAAATGGTTTGGTTTTCCTCTAGTAGAATCAAGAAAACTAGCAGGGATGACATGGACAGACAAGTCCAAAAGTTGCTGAGGGCCTGAAGGCAGGAGATGAAGCACAAGTTACGTGCATTTCCTGGAGACAACACCAGACAGTTCTTTCTTTCTTACCTTGAAAAACCTTTCCAATTAATGTTTTAAAAGTCCCACTGAAACTCTACTGAATATTTTAGCAGGTGAGGTGATTCTCTTTTATATTTTCCTGGTAAATATTTTATTTTCCTCACATGGATTCATCAAGTGAGAGAGGTTCCTGTATTTCTTGTGCCTGTCTTAGCGCTTGTGTAAGCTGCCCCAGCTTTAGCTCTTTTGCCAGCAGTGTGAAGGAGTAAATTCTCCAGAGTTCCTGTTCACAGCACCGTTGAAATGAGAGCTGGCAAACTCCACCAGACCAATAAGTCTTGTTCCTCCAAATATCAGCTCTAGAAACATCTCTGTTCATGGGACTTCAGCCACTGCCCATGGACTACTACTGCCAGCTTAGCCCACTCCTTTATCCTGACCTTATCAGGAAAGGAAGGAAGTAACAGAATACAGGGAAGTCCCTCTAACAAAACCCCATCATGTCTTTTCAGATGAAATCCAACTTCTTTCTCCCAGAAAGTCTCAATTAACTTCTATAGATTCTATTAAAGATACTTAATTCTATTTAAGATGCAGTGTTGGGCTAAGGTGTCAGCTTTGTGTCACTTATAAAGGTTCCTTCCTCCAGGGTCCCACCTTCAAATATCCTGATTGTGAAATTCATGATGCCGGTGAAGGTTTAGCCAAGCAGAGCATGGCGAGAACTAACTCAGCAACATCTACACCCTTCGTTTAGGAAGTAAAAGTTCGGGAATTGGTAAGTAAAAATTAAAGCTGTAGCGTAAAAAGATGTCACAAACCAACGATGCTGAATTTTCTGGTGCTCCTGAAGCTAATATGAAGTGCTGTAACCTTCCATCCTCTTAACATCTGCTGCACAAAAAAATGTACAGGAAAGAGCAGGCGGAGCCACAGCGTTGCAGAGTCACCCTTTAAAAAAAATCACTGGAAAATGCGAGTGAATGCAAGTCCCTTTATCTACATGAAAATAGATGGGAATCTATTCAGTGCATTTATGACATATGAAAGGTTATATTTAATGTTATCTGGTCTTGACCTTTAGACTGAAATTTGTGTTTGATTTTTTCAATGCCTCTGTGAATGTTTTACTTCCTGCGCAAGCCCCTTTCTAAGCCATCAAGATCGCACACCCTGTTGCAGTATTGATCATTTTACACTGATGCTGGGAACTTTTCATGGCTTCATCAAATTAACTGTTGTTCTGAAGAGAAATTCTGAATTTTGAACCTGATGGGATTACGCCAGGAGTAGACTTGTTCAAAGCTGAGACAATCCTTGCGCTCTAAGCTGCCTGTGGAGAGTGTGACTGCTCCTTGAGAAGGTTTATCGTTGTGTCCTGGCTTTGTTTGAGTTCACACCAAAATGTAGCCTAAAAAATAAAGGCTTACACTAAGACGTGGCCTAAGAGTGTAATAGGATGCTTGAAATTTCATTTTATAATTCCTTTTATAAAGTCAGTCACTTAGATTTAATAGTTATTCATTTTATGTCACATTCCATTCTCCTGTGCCCTGAATGTCTGTGCACAATTTCATATTTCACAAGTAATCATTCACTTATTCATTCGTTGTTTTCTTGTCCCTGTCCTCTCTTTCTCTTCCACAGAGCATAATAAACTTATTACCACTTTCATCTGACTGCCATCACTTCACTCAGCTGGTCTAACATCTCAAGTTTGGAAGTCATTCTCCACTCTTAGTTAGCATTAAACCCGGCAAACTCAGCTTCAGATCTGAAGAAAGGCTCGCACTTCTTCAGGCTTGTCTGCTTTTATCCCCCAGGTGTATCAGTAGCAATATCTTTTAATAAAAGATATATTCTCCCTTATTAATTGTTGGCACTAAAAAGTGACACTTGAGGATCAGGAGCTCACAGTGAGAACAGGCAGCGAATTTGCTCACACACAAAATCAGCGCTCTGCATAACTTGATATTCTCAGGTCTTTCACTTTTCCTGCATTTTTGGACCAATTTATGTAGGATAGTGTCGTCAGGGCACCCAGAACACACTGCTCAGCAGTCCTAGCATGCTTCTCCCCTTCCTCATCTTTATGCCATCCTTTATGCCTTCTTCATGTTTGTGCCAGAGCAAATCAAAAGGAAGCTCCAACCCTTAACCGCCAAGGGCTGTGTTATCTCCCAGAGAAAGGGGCGATGCCTCATTCTGCAGCAGCGCTTTCAAGAATTAGATGACACCCATTCTTTAAAGCATTTCAAAGTACCTTTTCCGATTCAGCTGTGAGCAAGATACACCACTCGATTAAATAATGATCCTCTGTCCACTTTGGAATTAGCAATTTGATGAGTAGCGTCATTAGCGCAATGAGGTTAGCGAGCTGCTGCGTTAGACAATGGGCTGCATCGTCTACGATACGCTTGGGTTTGCTCGGGAGAGGAAGAGGCGTGTTCTCAGGGGCTTGTGTGAAGGTGTTAGTTTAGATCAGCTCTCAGTTCAGAATGTGTTGGAAATTAGAAAATACCGTTATGTCAGAGTATTTGAGATGAGATATTGTGCTGATAAGCTCAACAGGGTAGCGTCCAGACAGTCGCATAATGACTAATGCAGGTCAAGCAACAAGGGGAAATGACCTGTATTTAATAAATTTAATTTGTGATTACACAATATTGATAGCCCTAATCGAATCACTTGTCCAATATGTATTCCTAGTACTCGCCAGATTTATTCTCTCGGGAACACTAGCGGTATAGAGCTTATCTATTAAACCCAGAGAAGCTATTTACGGTATGTATTACTTGTCAGGGCAGTCATATTTGCTGAGCTATGTAACTATAATATAACATAATAATATAACTATCCCGAGCAGGAAAAAGCAATCTGGCTGAAAAAATTCCACCACCTTTTGTTTAGAGCCATAGTAACGTGCAGACTTGTCCTTAATGCCATCAGCAGAAACTTGGCTGAGAAGTCGGATTCAAATTGGAATCTTAAGGCTCCCCTTTTGCTACCACGCAGTTCCAAGACTGCTCCGTGGAAGGATGGCGTAATGCAGGGCTAGCTACAAACCAGGGCGGGTTTCTTTACCCTGAGGCTGCCTCATACAGAAACAGATCAGGGAACTTGAACAGACCTCAGTGCACCTCCCTTCCAGTTGACATTTCCTTGCTCGAGCCATGGTTACCGTTTTGCTCCGGTCTGACGTAGGAGAGAACCTGGCCCAGAGTTGGTCCTTGCCTTGTGTGTCCCATTTAGGTTTTACTTTCAGTTGAGACTTTTCTTTCCCCGGACAGTCCCTCTTATCCCTAAAAACCTTCTGCGCTGCCTCAGACTGAAAAGAACCCTTCTTCTTCAATCTGTCAGCCCAGAGGTGCTACCATCGCTGCCGATGTGTTCGGTCTCAGCCGGCGGCAGGTCCGTCTTGGAGCCAGCTGGCTCCATCAGACACACGGGAACCTTCCAGTAGCTTCCCACAGAAGCCACCCCTGTAGCCCCACCGCTGCAAAATCCTTGCCACGCAAACCCAGTACGTCCCCAAAGGGAATGGAAGGTCGTCTGTAATTCCCGATACGCACCCTTCCAAAACCACAGTGAATGGTGATGCCCGTCTCTGACAATAGGAAACGTTTTCACAGGTGGAAACTTCGAAGAAAAAGAGCTGAAGAAATTCAGTTACACCAAGGGAGAGGATACTATTAAAAACACGTGCCTCATTCTCTCTGCCTTCAGCCACTGCTCATTTAGAGGCACTGCAGAGCAGGCAGCAGGCGAGTGACTCGTTTGCAGGGGAAAGCGTGGTTAGTTTGTCAGGAAAAGACGAGTGAATCAACCATATAAATTATTTTCACTTGCTCATTTGGTCTCTGCCCAGCCTTCCTCTCCCTCAGGAACCCGACTGCTACAAATACTTTAAAGTTGTGTGGATGTGTGTCTGATGCCAGCACAGCATGGGCTTTGCCGTTGCTGAGCCACACGTTGTAGAAGGCCGATTTAATTGCCTTCACACTCCCTCGCTATTAGTTTTTCTCTTCTTCTGTTTCGTTCCTTCCTCATTTCTTTTCATATTGATGTAGCGCATTGATAAAGAAGATATATTCTCCCTGAATCCAAAGGTGTTTGGATCTTAATCACCAAAGATGGGCTTCTAGAACCTTTTCCCAACCTGAAGGGTCATAAGGTGGCTGGGACTGTGTACCATAAAAAGCAACGCAAGCTACTGGGCCTGCATTCAGTAGCTCAGATTGACCAAGAGGTGACCAAGGGACAATTTTGGGAGGAGATGGTCATTATCTGCTGCACTGACTACTGGAGAGAAAGCAGCAAACGCGTGTTTCTGATTTTCATGCTGCACTGGAGCCTGCTGCCATCACACTCTCAAAAGTGTCTGCATTAGCCAGGACCATGAGACCTAAAGAGAATCGTGAGTCTCTGCGGCAAAGCCTGTTTCTGCTGCAACCTGTTAACATCTGCAGCGTTGCTGCCATGTCAAGGGGTGGATTTACACTGGTGCTCTATCGGTGGGCTGATGTTCTAAGCTCTGAAAAGCAGAGCCAGTGTCGCCTGTGGACAAATCCACCTTCCTGTGTCTTGCCACCTCTCTGAACTCATATCCCTGCTTTTGGGGAAAATACAATGGAGACCCTCCTTCTTTCTAGCCATAGCAAAGTAGGTGGCAACATCTGGGTCTTGCTCAGAGGCAGATGGCAGCTAATGCCTGGCCGGAGGGAGCAGAGGCTGCTGGCGGCGTGAGCAGAACCGTGTTTGTGCTGGCAGCAGTCGTGGTGCCATTTGCTGGTGTCTAGTGTCTCTGGCTGATTCCCAGCACAAATGTGACAGCCGTTCCTCCTCAAATGTGAGCCAGGCACCTTTGAATGGGGCTTCCTGGCTCAGAAAGCGAACTTTTGCTTTGAAGAACTCGTGTGATTGCTCTGATTGCACCAGTAAGTTTTGAAAGGCCTCTTTAAAAGCACGGGGCCCTTCGGAGCCTTAATTAATGCCCTGAAGACGAATTAGAAATGGGATTACATCAGTGAGCAACCGCTCAGGTAAGTGGAGGTAGATGCAGCCTGTCCCTTCGTTCTTTACTTGTTCTTCCATCCTTTCTTTCTTTCATCTGGCGAGGCTGTTTGATTCTGCCCCAAAGTGTTGCTGAAGTCCCTCTGTGCCATACGTACGTCTAAATTCCGCCTTCATGGTGGCTTGCAAACATAGAGAAACAGCGGTGAGTTCTGCTGATTAGTGTGAGTTTTGTCTTACTGTGGTTTTACCAGTTGGATTCTCTATCTGAAATGGCTCGCAGCTGCTTCGTAGCTTCCGAGTTTACCCGTGCTGCTGCCTTTACTGCTTCTCGTTGCTGAGTTTGGAAGATTTCCTTCTTCCTAGCCCTGGTGGGGATGGAGACCAGCAGCACTTGGAATATGTTGCCAAGGGTTTCCTCTTACTGAGCGGACCACAAACCATCTGGGAAGGCCTTTCCAATCGCTAATTTAAAGGACAGATGGATCGCTGCTAACATAGCTCCGGCTAATTGAACTTGTCAAATAAAAGTGTCCGAACTCTACCGAGCCTTGCTTCAAAATACGCTTTAAATGATTTGCTGGAAAAATTAGTCTTTGAAATAGCTAGGATGTTTAAAACCAAATAAAAGCTAGCCCATGTGACATGGGAGAATGCAAGGCATCCCTCAGGTGAGACGACTCTGCTTGTCTCGGAGCCTTCACAATCCGTTAGAAAGGAACCCATTGGAATCTTAATTGCTGATGCCTTCCTCATATCCTGGCATCCAGGAAGAAATTACTCTCTTCTCTCCAAATGAGATGTTTCCTGCAGAGTCAAAGCACACCGTGAAGGAAACGGCAAGCAGGTATCGAAGCCCACATCAGCAATAGCTGCCCGGGAGAGTTAGGCAGGCAGCTGCTGTGAGAATTGGTGACTTACTAAATTTTAAAATACGATCTTAGCATTACTGTTACTATGATCTAGCAAATATTAAACAAAACTTTGTTTGCTGTAAATTGCTTTAGTTCGGCTGGTTGCTGAGGGATGACAGTGATTTATACAGGCGTAAGTATCTATCGTCATATCATATATATTACCAGATATGTTATCGGTATCTGCGCGTCGCCTCACGGTCAGATGTACCCGGGGATGTATTGGAGGTTCTCTTTGGGCAGTCTGCCTTGTTTACTAAGAATATCACTGAAAGAATTACGGCAATCTATTACTCATGGGTGCATACGTACTTGAAGTGCTGCTCTCTTAAACAGATCGCTTCCTACTTTGTGTTCTTTGACCACTAATCGCAGGGGGCAGTTCTGATTTAAATAACCTGCAGGGCAGGAATGATTTATAAAAGATTACAGGCGTAAGACTTTGATAAATTTTTTAATGCTCTGCAGGCAAGAGCAGTAAACCCTGGAGGAGGCTGTTGCGTTCGGAATCGCAGCTTGAAATGCATTTACTGTAACAGGTGACACCGCGTATCACAAATATCAAACGTGTGATATTCTTTTTTGTACTTGGCTGAAACGAAACCTTTGGAAAGGCTGCGAGGCGTGTCCCTGCAGAAAGCTGCACGTCTGTCGAGCTCTCGTGAGGTCCTTCTGGTACGGAAAGCAGGTAGCAGTGTGTGTGTGTGTGTGCGTAAGCATCAGCGTGTGCCTGGGTGCATATGCTGGAGGGAAACGTCAGCTCAGGCTCCTTCGTAGTTTTCGTGCGACTGAGATAAACTCTCCTGATCCCCTGCTGTTTCCTGTTAGGAGACTGTCAGAGGAAAGATGTTTATTCAATGCCAAATATAACAACGTTTTTGCATCCTAAGGATGCATTCTGTTGTTAAATTTAAGGAGGAGCTGGAATTGTAGCCGGCATAAATTAGCTTAGAGCTTCTCAGGTCTGTGGAGGTGCAGCCCAGCAGATCCCCAGCTCTTTGGTGTGGGGATGCAATGGTGGAGAGCTTCCATTGCACGGGATGAAAAGAGAAAGAGCGAGAGAGGGGGAGAGAGAAGAGTGAGAGGCACAAGGGTTTTTTTCCTAAGAGGCAAAAATTGCTTTCTCCAGTGCTCAAGATTTGGGGGAATAAGGAAATATTTGTGTAATACTGACTACCTGATGAAAAAAACCCAAATAGTTAAAGGAGCCCATCCTCATTCAGCTTCCCTTCAGCTTAGCCAGAGCAGGAATGCAGCTCGGCGTCCAGCTGCACCATCAGCTGTCAAGTCTGTTGGCTGGGATCCCTCCCACACCGAAAAATCTGTCAGTCAGAAGAAACTGGAGAAAGTCAAATATTTTTACAAGGTGTAGAGGTAGGCACCACGTGTCTGCTTCACTGAAGTGGAATATTCCCCTTGCTTACCTGAAATCCAGCTTTCGGGTGAATCCGAACGAACTTAGATGCTTTAGAAGAGTTACACAAAGCTCAGAATTTAATGTTGCTTCCACTTAAAACAAGGGACTTGTGATGAATTCCATTTTGAGGTTGCAGGTAGAGCTGAGAAAGGTTTTACGACATTTTATCTGGAAGGGCAAATCTGCAGTAACCAAAACCTACTATAATGTAGGCTTGAAATCAGTTTCCCATTTAAGTTTCAAAACTGAAGGAGATTCAACACCCGGGAATGTTTCGTTGCATTGTTGCTAACATGTAAAAGTTGCTGGTTTTCCAAGGCTAAATTTTTTCACCGTGTTCCAGTATTTAAAGGCTGACTACAAAGGAGACGGAGACTCCCTTTTCAAGAGCAGGCACATGGAAAAGAGGAAGGGCAATGGGTACAAGTTACACCTGGGGAGATTCCGGTTAGACACAAGGGGAAAATTTTTCACAGCAAGGATGATCAGGCACTGGAAAGGTGTCCCCAGGGAAGTGGTAGAGTCCCCAGCATTGGACACTTTTAAGATCCAGCTGAAGAAGGTGCTGGAACAGCTTTTGCCGAGAAAGGCTGGAGCAGATGATCCCGGAGGTCCCTTCCAACCTGTGCGCTGATGATTTGATGATTTTTCAATGTAGGGTACTTTAAAAAGCGGCTAGAACTTGAAACTTGCAAAATTAATGTTCTTGCAATTGCCCTATGCTGTCATTTCCTTTGGGGTTTAAGTTCATTAAAAACCTTTAAGAGTTGAAGAAGTTTCACCTGATTTGTGTCGGGAACATTTTTGTTCGCCCAGAAACTGCTGTGGAATGGATTTACTTCTTCCCCCTTTGCTGTAATGATGGGCTCCTCTGTTCAAGTGAAAATCAGGGCTTGTCTCGTCAACTGGGAAGGGATGACATGACAAAGCTCTCCTAATACCCCTTATGCATCTATCCCCCCTCCCAGTGGATTAGAGACAAGGGAGAAGGCTCCGTTACAAAGACAACCGATGTGTTTCCTAAGCGTGAAAGAAAAGCAGCAAACCTCACATTTATTGGGCTGGTTTCACTCCTCTCAGCTCAGTCTCTTGGCAGGTCCTCCGAGGAGCAGGTGGCACCGGTTTAAACGTGCTCTCCGTATGTTTCCCTGTCAACTGGACCCAGCAGAGCAGTAGCTACATCTGTGAGCATTTAGCCTTGACCTGTCCCGCATCCATTCCTGGTTATATAATTTCCGAAGTAATTGCGAGGGGATGGTATTTAACCTTGAGTTCGTTTCAGATGGAGCAGCCTCCCTGTTCCTGCGACGAGGTTTCCATATTTACGCGGCCGGCGTTCGCTCGTACCCTTGGCTCGAAGCGATTGCCTTGTTACCGTGCCCTGACGAGCCTTTCCTGTGGCCGCTGGAGCCTTGAGAAGCTGGAAATGGCAAGTGCTGCAGGTGGTGAGCAGCAGGGCTTGATTAATCCAAATTCCATTCTTGCATTGTCGCAAAAGGCTGGGGCAAAAGGAATGCGCCGCCGCCGAGTGTCAAACATAGTTAGAAATATTGCAGCTCTGGGGATGACGATGCTGTGGGTCAGGCAGTAATTATTTCGAGCCAGGAACGTACGGTAGAGACCGTATCAGAAATTTGTCAGAGAGCATCGCTTTATCTCGTGGTTATATAAGAGAGCCTCAGTGAGAAGGCCGCTTCTCTGCAAGACGAGCGGCTTTTTGTTCATTGTTACAGTAAAAAAATGTGATTTTCACCAGCTACAGGCTGCTGACATGATAAATAGGACTGATGTGAGTTTGGTACACGGCTCGGTACCAGCAGATCACGGTCTGCCCGCAAACAGGAAAGGCCTGAGCAGCCGCTGGCCACGAAGCACAGCCTGGGACTGAAAATAACACCCAGAAACGACGATGATCTCCAGAAATAACCATGGCAGCTTCAGCCCTTATTCCCATTTGCTGCAGCTTCACTGGGCTTTGGGTTTCGGGTTTGTGTTTCTCTGCTACATCAGTTAAACCCTGGTTTTCATGTTCTAGATCATTCTCTTCTGCCAGCATTGCAGCTTCACGCTTCCTTGCTGCGCTGATGAGGAGCGAGGGGTTTCATTAGAGCCATTTCTCAGGTGGCTGTGAGAAGAGTGTGCTGTTGTTCTAAGAGGGAGCAAGATATTCCATGCTTATGTGAAATAGTGAAAGAGGTTTTCGTTTTCTGCTCTGTATATTCCATGAGTTTCCTCATTTCCA
>WEIS01083884.1:250-10300 GCA_013389965.1 Todus mexicanus
CTTGGTAGTAATTCTAAACATTGAGTGTTACGACTGCTAGAAGCAGATACTGTCTGAGAAAATATGTCATTAACTTCAGAAAGTGCAGTCACTTAGAAGAGACCTCACTGAAAAGTAAAATAACTGAACAGAGAATTGATTCTGTTCTAGCTCTAATCAGGACAATCATCTATCTTAAATGGAAGTTGGATGCCTTCTCTGGCATTTTATTAGCTCATTGTAAAGAAATGGTTTGCTGTTATGAGATGATATAATCTGTAGGAAATAATAATCATTTAGCAACTGTTCCTTGCACAAAACTAACAACATGTTTTCTCTTAAGAAAAATAATCATGGAGGAGGTTGAGAATAATGTGTGACTTGTTATATGTCAGATAACACTTACCCATTAAACCAAACCAGAAAGCTGTAGAAAATCCTGAAAAAAGGTAAATTTGAAGGAAGGAAAATCCAAGCTTTCTGTAAGAGATAGTCCTCTGAAGGGGTTCATTGAGATGTTAGATTTAAGGAGCAAAAGGACTAGCTTTTCCTCCCCCATGAAGAGGGATAAGATTCTAAAACTGAACTCTGACAATCTCTTGAGAACTACCTACACAGTCCAGCAAAGATACAGGGATATTTATGAGTTTGCCAGTGCTCGTGCACCAGCATGAAGGCCATCCACTCCTTCATTTCTCAGCTAGCAAATGGAGTAAGTCTATCTAAAGGAACTAAGCTGGAAGAAACTTCCCTCTAACTTAATGCCAACTGGAGTTCCTTTTAGTAGGCAATTCTACTTTGCAGTCTATCTCTTGTGTTATTGATGGAATTGTCTGTCAACCCAGTTTTCATCTTTCACTAAATCTCTGGAACTCCTTGTATTTTTCTTCCTGGATTTCCACAACAAAGGGAATACTGAAAGGAGGTCTACATCCTTCTGTTCACTTCTTTTTCTGGTTAAAGCTACACCTCACGATCTTTTGCTATTTAAACAATAAAGCTGCATTTTGTGGTACTCTGTGACAATCAGTGCTCTGCATATCCTTGCCGCATTACAGCAAATATCTGGAATTCCAAAACACTGGGTAAGAGAGAAAGGGAATTGTTCTCTGGGGCTCTGATGCCACAGGTAATGAATGGAAAAGGAAGGCAAGAGGCTTGTGACCTTGCACTACGGAGATTACATGCTGTGGAATCAGAGTTCAGTATTGGCAAGGGCCTGCTGCAAGGAAGCTTGCAGCAGCTGTTGCTCTGAACACCAGTTTCACAGGTCATAGGCTGTAGAGCAAAGGAAGAAGGGGGAGACGTTAATGATGAAGAGCATTGATGAAATTCAGAGCAGGTTAGAAATTAAAGATCATGACATGTTATTTCCAGACTATTAAGCATGGTTGTGAGGAACAATTACAGGTGCTTAAAGTCTCCATGATTACAGACTGTTAATTAAACACATGGTGTAAAGAAAACTTTGGAGGATCAAGACCGCAGCCTTGAAAAAATTTTAAAGACCAGCTGTGCATTTTCACTTAAAGAATTTATTTACTTTAATATGGTGGCTGCTGTTGGCTTCTTTTTTTATAGGCAGCCAAAATGGCACGACTCAGGCATGGAATATCTTGCAGTAACTGCCTTCTTTGTACAGTCTCACAAACTCAGAGTTTTCTTAATTTTCTATAAAAGAGATGGTAATATCCCACATCCTCTAAACTTATATTAGGTGCACCTCAATACTTTTGATTTTGATGCTTCTTTTCTTTACTTCTGCTCTTGTGAATATGCAGCGTCATTAATAGAAGGCAGTCACTTAACAGAGTAGGAAAATCAAATTATTTCAGATTGCTCTCATTTATGAATAAGGTAGGAAATATAGGTGCATCTTTATTTCAAACTAAAGTGACAAAACAGTTCACTTGCCACTCATTCCTGTTGCATTAAAAAAAAAAGGTAGAAAATAAGTCTATTTACAAGTCCAATTAGATTTACTCAACTCTTACAACATTTCCTTTTAATACTTTTTCCTTCCAACAGTGTAAGATTAACATCTCATAAGAACATTTAATTGAAAATCAATGTGACAGGCATGCATATTAATTAAAATTCAAATAATTCTTAAAATATATTTTGAGACTTTCTCATATAGTTACAATTAATTTCATGTACTACAGTTGTACAGTACTACCAATCAATGTGTTACTAGGCTGAAGGTTTTAAGCTGATTATCTTTGTAATTACTTTTGTATGCTATGTATAACCCAAACCAAACTATGTTGGTGTTATTTTTTTCTTTCTTTTAGTTTGGCAGTTTGGGAAATTAAAGTGTATGTTTTTAAATTGTGCCTTTTCTTTGAGATAATTTACCTTTTAAGATTTTCTTAGTGTCATTATGAATATACATTGCCAAGGGTTAGGGCTGGGCCAGCCTCTAGATGAATGACAAATGCTCTCCATTAACCCTTTTTTATTCCCAAAGGGAAAGAGAAAAGGAATAAAGGAGAGAGATTTATTGAATAGAAAACAAAGCTATAACAGTCTTAATGAATATAATAATAAAATTAAATATATACAAATACATACAAAACCAGCATTGAAACATCCACACACACCCTTATAGAAATTATATCACCATCATCACTGATGCTGTGGAGCAGGCACTGGGGAAGTTGAAGACTGGACTCAACAGCAGACAGGAACTGGATTCCTGAGCTAGATTCTAGAACTGTATTCAGGAGCACACAGATTGAGATTGAAGTCAGAACCGAGTCCTCCTCAGATGCTGGTCATTGAAGAAGAGAGCTTAACCCTTGTGATCCCTCACCTTTATACTAAATGTGATGTATATAGGATAGAATGGAATGGAATGGAATGGAATGGAATGGAATGGAGTACAGTACCTTGTTGTCGGTTCAGGGTTGCCCATCCTGTCTGTTTCTCCCTACAGGTGTGTCCTTTTCATTTACAACCCTTTCACTTACAACATTCCAACATGGCACATGAGATTTAACAGTGACCTTGGTTTCTATAGGAGATAGTATAATCGAGAGCCTTTCTGCACACCAATGCTTGGTAGCTACTATAAATGCCAAGTGTTATCTCTGCTAGAAGCACACACTGTCTGAAAAAAAAAATAATAAAATAAAATAAAATTTGTAAGTAACTTCAGAAAATTCAGTTAGTTAGAAGAGACTTACCTGAAAAGTAAAATCACTGAACAGAATTAGTTCTGCTCTAACTCAAACCAGGACATTCATATATATTTTTTCAAAGTTCTCTTTCAGAACTTACCAAATAGTTTCTTACGAGACAAATATGATCACAGTTTTGGGGACAGTCTTCTCCAGGTATTGCTCCCCATAGGTAACATGAATACAGCCACACCATCTTTAACTCTGTGCTGTTACACTTCTCTGATACTGTCTCGGCAGGCTTTATAGCCTCAAAACCCTCTCACACCAGGTTCCAAGGTACAGAATACATATCACACAGCTCCTCAATGCTATTGAATATAATGATGTTGGGGATAATGCACTAGAACTATTTCAAGCCCCTGCAATAGAAAAAGAAAAAAAAATCCTTTTAGTAAGGCCAGAGATCTGCCCCATGAGCTCCAGAGATGTGGATTGTGAAGAATGGAAATGGCCACTACAAAAGCAGAAGGGAATGAAAAACAGGGCTGCAAGCCATACTGTGTCATTTCATCTGGAGGCCAGGGAATTATCCCTGGACTAGATACTATACAGACACAGCCTGAGAAACTCACTTTGAATAATTCCAAGTGCAACAAGTTATTTTGATAATTAATCAAAGTGAAGTACATTTTAAAGATGTTTAGAAGGGCACATTATTTTCTAATAACATGAAGTTGTATCTCTCCCAGAGACAATACCTAATTTGTTACACGTTTGGTTTACAAGTATTTAGACTGACCTGAGAAGACCCACTCGAGTATACTGCAGAATTTTAGTTTCTGAATCATCTAGATGCTGGGAGTGTGCTGTACCTTCCTTGTGGCACGGGCATCAGTATTTTCTTCCTACAGAATTGATCCTATGGTGAGCAAGAAAGGACTTACAGGCATGAAACATCTGTTCCCACATAGGGTTCTGACGCAGGTAGGGTACACACTCAAACCAACGAGCTTAGCCAGTTCAGATATAAATACTGTCAATCTTAAGCCTAAGAAATCACAATGACCAAAATTTCTTGAGAGCCCAAAAACCATGGATTTTAAAAAAAATATTTCTCTAAGTGATTTTTATGCTTTCTTGCCATATTGCTAAATTTACATTCACAAGGATTACTACTATTCTTCACCATGACTAAAATGACCTAAAAAAAAGGCAAGCGGAGTGTGGTTATTGCCAAATTTAGGGAGTTTTATTTTGCTTTTTCATATGTATCTCAAGCCCTCAGAGGGGTGTCAGGAGCAGGGACTGCATGTGGCTTCTGGATGTGAAAAAAAATCTGCCCTGAGCCAAAAGACTTGTTGAATTAAAGAGTCTTAACACAGAATATACAAAAGAGACCCCATGCTTACCATTAATAAATATTTTTATGTACATATATATCTAGAGAGAGTGCTAAGAACTTCATTAGTCCAATTGATCTTTAAACAACCTAATAGTCCAAGTTATCTAACAAATATGAAAAGTGCACCCTCACAGAGTTCCTCTGGTCCCACAGTGGAAACTCTGTTCTTCACCAGGGGTGGATGGGTGTCAAAATGCAAGGCACCAGTAGCCTGAGACTTTTCCTTTGCAGAGAGACTTTTCCTTGGTTTCTGTCTCCTCAGCCTTGTACTCACTTGTGCTTATTTCTGCACATGCCACCGAGGGTATACTACAGCCCTGGCGAGACTCACTCCCCTCTGGGCTGCCAGTACCACCACACCACAGCCATGCAGACCCCAGGCCCATTGCTGTCCTGGCAGCGTTGGAAGCTGCATGGGTGAGCCCATGCACCAATGAGATGAGCATGGCTCGGGGGGGCTGTGGATGGTGGTGTACAGCCACAAGAGATGAGGGTGAGGAGTGGATGGTTTTAACAGGAATTGGTCTGTAAATACACATTAAGTCTGGTTATGCATAAAAGTAAGTACATTATGCACAAGAACTGGTTGCTTTGACTCCTCCAGTAGAAGTAAAAATTTAAGTAGCTCATTAATCACTAATGTATTAAACACTAATGTATTTTTCAGATAAACAATTTACAATCTGTTTCAGGGTGGGAACTCTGTGTAAACAGAATTGGTTCACTGTTCCATTCAGTAAATCTATTTTTAATGGTGCTGGCTTTTTTCCACAAAGATGAGGAGGGATATATTGGTGGAGATATAAATGCATAACTCCCAGTGATAAAACTTCAGGAAAGTAACGCTTTTGCAGTTTCCATAGGAACAACTCTCAAAAATGCCACCTGACCTGCATTTATACAGCACTCTGCCCAAAGCTGCAGTTTCTGGCTGGCTCTGTCTCCTGTTGCTCCTTCCTGCCCATTTCCTACTTATTTTAATATTGCCAATGCAGGCATTTTGTTGGCTGTATCAAGGAGCTGAGGCAACTGAATAACACAGAGAATAGCACTCGACTGCTTTTTTTTTCAGCCAGATCAGCCCTGATTAGCTCCCTAGGCTGCCACAAAAATACTTTTGCAAGCACAAGCTAGGCAGTGATGTGAGAGTAGGATAAAGCAGCCAGGGAAACCCAGGGGAGCAGGAACTGCTTTGTCACCAGTCATGGCAGCATAAATACAAGACAGGCAAAGGTCAAAATCCATTAGCCTGCCGTGCACACAATCATGTTGTCTTAGATCCCAGACTGGTTCTAGAACAGCAAGAGTTGGGTCAGAGGCTTGCAGTCTGTCAACAAACCCAGGCAGTCCCTCAATGACTAGCAACTGACTGCTGAAGTGTTATTACCCTGTGGCCTTCAGTATTATCCTCTGCTCGTACTTCTAAGGCCTGTGCTCTCATTCCCTGTCTGCACTACTGTTCACTGCATTTTATTCCACGATCAAAGATAGTCCATTCTGTGCACAATGTTATTACTCACCAATTAGTTACAAAAATACATATAACAATAACCATTACACAAGATAATTGTACAAAACTCGGGAGAAACTACACAAAATAGGTGATATTACTTGATCATTTGATAGTTACAGTTGTAACTACTCACACTGCAAAACAAATCTCCAGGCAGATGAAGACAGCTTCATACAAAACAGTGCAAGTCCTGTGACCTTTGTTAGCTTAACTGGTTTCCCCTCGCAAGTAATGACATCAGCATAGGTAACAGTGCTACAAAGCTACATAGTTTCCTGGAGAAGCTTCAGAGGGAATTGACACCTTGTCCAGCCTATTGATGATGACTGAAATCCTGACAGTGTACAACTGGTCTGCATATGAAATGAGTAGCAGATGACAATATGGTACTGGATTTGGCAACCTGGTATCATTTATTTAAGATTTTTGCTTTATAGCGTGCCTACAATGCCAGCTTCACATAGCACATTGCACATAACACATTAGCAATCATTTTAGACAATTTAGTGGAACTAGTAAGCGATTTATAACAACATAATATTAGTCAAATGATCACTTTTGTGTAATATTAAGCATTTCCGTCTTCATAACCTGGACAAAATGCAGAAAACCCCAAGAGTTCTGAATCTGATGGGGCTTGCAGAGATATTTGCATTTGTGCAACTAATAGGTAAAAGAATCCACTGGCAATCTTAACAATTAGCAATATCAAAATAGCATTATAGATTAGTCCATGTTAGAAAGGACATTGAAAAATTAATCTGGTCCAATCTTTTGTGGGAAAGGGAGATAAAATGAGATTAATCCTGCTCTAGCAGGTGGATTGGACTAGATGATCTTTCGAGGTCCCTTCCAATCCCTAACATTCTGTGTTTCTGTGATTTAGTACCCTTCCTAATTGTATCTTGAAAACTTGCGGTGATGGGGACTCTACCACTTCCCTGGGGAGGTTGTTCCAACGAATGATGGTTCTTACTGTAAAAAAAATCTTTCTTATGTCAAGATAAAACTTCTCCAAGTGTAAATTGTACCTGTTGTCTCTCTGTGCAGCTCCATGTAAAGCAAGACCCTACATTGTCTTTGTAGTCACCCTTTATATAAAAAACCCTGTTCTTAATAGGTAAACAGCTAACGCAAATGATTTAAAATTGAGCTGTTATCCTAAGATATATTGCAGTTTCAAACATATTTTCACTAGAATTAAAGCAGCAGTCTACTTTAACTCTTCTATGACCATGATGACTGGGTATTTCCTGTCATCTGACATTTTATTTCCATTTTTATTTCATAGGAGCTGTATTTTGCATTTCAGATATTGCACCTTGAATAGCTAAATGCATTTGTGGTATGAAGGACAGTAGAATATAAAAAACAATTTCAGAGTGAGAGAGAATAATTACTAGTCAATATGGAAATACTCGATAAAGAAGAAATCACGTCCCTAAACTTTCTACAGTACTTACACATGTATTTATAGATTTAAATGTAATCTCTCTGTAGTTTTTATAGAATGTTCATTACACTAGCTGAACATCAAAGTCTTCAATGTTTTTAGCTCACATACTTCCCTGTGTTATTGCATTATAATACAAGTAGGGAGTATAGGAATGAAGAGGTCAAGTGATAAGGGCAAAAGTTGTAGGCTACAACCTTTCTCTGTACATGCAATTAGTGAAAAGGAGGAAAATTTCAATCATGTTAGTGTAGTGAACAAAATTTTTCACATTTCAAGACTGAAGAAGTACCAATTTTAAAGTGATATTATTGCAACAGAACAGATTTACAGGAGCAAAAATTAATCCATTGATGTGTACCAGGAGAACTGGGCAAACCTGAACACCCACAACCAGTCTGTGACAGAGACACTATAACTAGCTAGGAATAGCATGCATAAACCTATTTTGATGCAATGGGCTAGAAAAATCCTTCCATTAAGTGTCTGAGACATGACAGATAAATATGACAAAAGCCAAGCCCTTCTTAAGTTGCTCTGGCAGATTGGTAAATCTTACCCTATAATAGCTTTAATAAAGGTCAAATGGGTAAGATGGTAATGTTCTGAGCAAAATGCATGCAAAGCAGTGAGACGTAGCTAAAAAACTACAATTAACTTATGCATGGTGTGAGTGAGACACAAATAGCCTCATCAAAATGAATACCAGAACTTCACAGGGCTCAGTTTCATTACAGCACAAGCGGGAAGAAAAAAAGCTTTGGAACTGCTTGCAACCAAAAGACAAATTTCATCATCAACTTGATTTTATTTATTTTTTTAATAAATCTTGATAAAATTCAAAATGATAGTATCTTGAACAGGTGCGCAATTAACTGAGCAGTTTTTTGTTTTGTCATTTAACCAAGTTTTGTATGCTGAGCTTGGAGAAGAGTAATTATACTTTCCTGTCCAGTTGCTTTCACTCCTCCTGAATTCACCCCCTGTAAATAAAATGCAATGAAGTGCTTCCTGTTAAAATATCATTACATGATCATGGAAATAAAAATTAAAAGTTGCATATTTTCTTTAAAAAACGCTTCCCTAAAAATATCTTCTGAATATGACTGTTTAGATAAATCTTTAAAAGAACATGTTTAAGAAATAATTGAATAGAACTACATAATGTAAAGTTTAAATATCTATATTTCTTTTCCATTAAAGCCATGTATAGTGGTCTTTGTATTTTTATACCACACTCATCACCAAAATTCTCCTATATTAAATGATATGATTCACATCCTTCCTAAATAGCTTGCTTTTTAGGGGGTTATATCATATTTTTATGTACATATATGAATATTACTGCATGCTTGTATTGGAAAAATCACATGGAGAAGGAAGAAATAAGGTTCATCATGACATTTAGGTTGTAGGGACTCTGATCACTCCCTGAGAAACTGGTTTCTGCTTCATTTCACAGCATAGCTGAAGTTGTAAAGGACAGCTGGAAATCATCTAATGCAATGCTCTGCTCAAATCAGAGTCTACTAGAGCTGGTTGCTCAGGACATTGTCCAATTGGGTGTTCAGTATCTTGCATATGGAGACTCACCTCTCTGGGCAACCTTTTCCATTGTTTGATTGTCTTCACCTAAAAAAAACCTCCAACAATCAAAAAAACCCCAAAACAACAACAAAAAACCCTACCCCCAAACAAACAATCTGAAAAGTGTTTTTCTTCTGCTGAAATGGAATTTCGTGTTTTAATTTCTGCCCTTGCTTCTTGTCCATTCACTGGGCACCTGTGATAAGAATCTGACTTCACCTTCTTTGCTCTCCCCACAACAGGTGCTTACATACATTGATAAAATCCACCTGAGCCTTCACTTCTCCAGGCTTAACAGTTTTAACTCTCTCAGTCTATCTTCATAAGATGGATGCTTCTGTTCCTTCATCATATTTATGGACCTGTGTTGGACTCATTCTAACAAGTCCATACCTGTCTTGTCAGAGTCAAGTCCATGTCTATCTTGTCAGAGCCCAGAAATGGACTCTGCACTTCAGGTGTAGTCTCAACCGGGGTTGACTTATAGGGGAAGAATCATTTCCTTTTACCTGTTGGTGATGCTTTTCCTAATGCAGTCCCAAATGCTGTTCCCTTTCTTTGCCAGAAGGGTGCATTGCTGGCTTGTGGTCAGCCTGTTGTTCAACAGGACCATCAGGGGGTTTTTCTGCCAAGTTATCATAGAATCATAGAATAGACTCACAGAATAATTAAGGCTGGAAAAGACCTCTTAGATCATCGAGTCTAGCCTATGACCTACCACCACCACTCAGCTAAATCATGCCACTAAGTGTGGCATCCAGTCTTTTCTTAAACACCTCCGGGGACGGCGACTCCACCGCCTCCCTGGGCAGCACATTCCAATGTTTTATCCTCCTTTGTGTGAGGAAGTGCTTCCGAATATCCAACCTAAACGTCCCCTGGTGCAGCTTCAGGCTGTGCCCTCTCATCCTGAGAGACGAGCCTGTTGGTCCCTAGCATGCACTGGTGTAGGATGCTATTCTACAGGGTGCAGGACTTGGTATTTCCCTTT
>WEIS01083885.1:0-12879 GCA_013389965.1 Todus mexicanus
AAACAGCCCCTGTAGTAATTTACTTATTAGAATAATCTTCCACTTAGTGGAATATTTTAGCTTCCTTCAATCTCTCTAGCCCCTCAGTCTTTTAAGAACTGAATCCACCTCATTGACTGATGCTATATTTTCTCCCAGTTTAATAAAGACATGGAACAACATCAGGCACAGAGCAGATCTCTGCAGGACCTGCTAAAAAAACCTCAATGGATGATCTGCGATTTACATATACAATTACAATTTGCAATCCATTACTTGGCTAGTTTTTAATTTGCTTGAAGTAGGTTATATTGATTTTGTATATTCTTAATTTTTATCAGAACATCATGAATCTAAATGTATTACACCAATTTCTTATATTAACCATGTTTTAAATCCAACTATAAGTAGTATCAGATTTGCTTGATAAGACACAGTCAACAAAGCAATGTTGATTGCCATTAATTAAACACCTTCATCTAATTCCTTGCTGATTGCATTCCATATCAGCCTTTTTGTGATTCTGCCCAAAGTATTGCATAGCTGATGGGCCTCTTGTTTCAAGGTGATGGCACTTAGAAGGAAAAACATGGAAAGGACATAAGGAAAAATGGAGGGAAACAAGTATTTCACATCTGAATGTTTGTTTTCCTGCTTTCTTGGCCACTGGCCGTATTGAAAGAAGGTTCAACAAACATCTTTAAGACAAAAGCTGTCTCAGTCAGGAAACCTCAGCAGATATAGAAGGCAAACAGTATATTTTTTATATGTATATTATTTTGCTGATTGGCAAGGGTGGTGTTCCAACCCCTGCTGTTCTAAGGGGTTATCACAGAGAGACAACTCCATCTCTTCAGAAAGCACCCTCTGCTGAAGCTGAATGAGACAGAACTCAGCTTAAATATAGAGGATAGAATCTAGCAATTGCTTTGAATATAGGTCAAGTAGTCTTACTGCTTATTCAGTAGGTTTTGTGTTTAAGTATAGGTTATTCAGCTGCGTAATTGTTTAAATCAGGAAATGAGGCCCAGCTGACACTTGTTAGATTTAAGATGTTCCTCACCGCACCTCTCTCTACTATCTTTGCAATTTAGATTGAGCTAGACTTTACTGTATACAAACACAGCTACTGGCTTACTCATACATTGCCACAACAACTTCTTTCCATTAATAAGCATACTAAATATAATAACTCTCTGGATAAGGATGCCTTTGTGTTCATTAGAAAATTAAGCCTGAGACAGATTCTTGAAATCTGCCAGGTGTTTAACATCAATTTTCATTGTCAAGCAACAAACATAGCAAAATCCCTATTAACTAGATATTTAAAATGAGCAAGAAGTGTATTTAAGGTATCTTAATATTCAAGTCTTTGAGAAGTATTTGTCAGTGACTTTGCAGAAACTGTATTTCAAAGTCAGAGTGGACTAAGATTTTTAAGGAGAATGTCTTTCCAGGTGAGCTTCATCACTAATTACAGATGTCCTTAGAGTAATTCTTCTCATCATTAAAGTTTATCAGGTGAATTTCATAAAGCCCTTTCTAAGGACCAAAAGTCCCTCACAAAAGTTATGGCACATTAACTGGGGCTGCACATTTTCTCATGTGCTGCAGCACTGCACATAAATTGCAGGCTGGTACTAATTGACTTGCATGTATGACATACTAATTGCTAACATTACATCCCCTAGAATTCATCTCCTCACTCTTTTCTTTCCTCAGTTAATGAACACCTAACAACATCTCAACCATATCTATCATATTACCAAAGAAATCCTGATAGAAGATTGTCTACCTTTAGCTTTCATCCAGGGCTGAACTGTAGCAATTGCTTTATCACCCTCCTCAGCCAAGGAGGGAAATCAGGAACAGGAGAAAAGACTCATGGGTTAAAATGAAAACAGATCTAATGAAACAGCAAAACTAATATTAATATTAATGCCAATTAAAAAACAAACAAACAACAAAAACCCAAAAACCACAACAAAACAAAACACAAAGCTGTCCAGCAGTCACAATAAACAGGAAAGCAGTCTTAAGGGCAGAATAGTGAGCAAGGCCCTTCAAAGATGAGAAGAAGCATAAAGAGAAGAAGCACCCCCTCCCAGTAAACTTTCCTCTTTAATGACAGGATGACATTTATGGGATGGGATACACCTGTGAGCCAGCTCAGGTCAGCTTCCTGGCTTTTGCCCCTCCCAGCTTAAGCTCTGGCTGACTCCAAACTGCTAATGGCCTGCACACCATGGCTGGCCCATGACTCTATACCAGTGAAACCAGGATACAGATGTGGAACTGTTCTCTGAGAAGCCAGTATGCCTGCCAAGAATCTCTCCATTTGTGGGTTTCTGTGTTCTTGGTCCCTCTGAAGTTACCATTGTTTTTCCGCAGACTTCAAAAGGAAGAAGATTAGGATAATAATGTATACTGCATAATGCTCACTGTGCAAAAGAATCATAAAATATTGGTACTGCTAGTGGTACTTCTGACAGACACCTTGTCTGCTTAGCTAGTGGAGAAAATGGCATGCAAAGAACTGTTCTGTGTCTCAAAATGATGGGTTTGGGTTTTTTCTCAGTCCATCAGCAGACACGGTCTTTTGCCTTTGATGAGCTTCACAGGCAAGTCCTGCAGGCCACATGTCCAAGATTTAAGACTTCCTTTACCCTACAGTACTGCTATGAAAATCTCTACCCCCTTGCAAATAGCATTCCTTCTCCCCATTTTTGCTGTCTCTTATCTATTCTGCTAGAAAAAGCAAATTCTAAAAAAACCCTGCGCTTCCCAGTACACAAGAGATAAGAATTCCGTGGAAACAAGCTACATAGGTGTCCTGCAGCAGACCAGAACCACTTTTTTGACCTGCAGAGAAAGAGGACCTTCATTCTGTATTATTAGCTTAATTGACTTTAAACCAATACTTCACTTCACTGGCATCTCATGATGTGAAAATAACATGGGTGGGTTTAGCTCTGCATGCCTAAGGAAAGCTCAAACTTAAAAAGAAAATAAGTAGTTTATTTGTCTCTCAGTGGTAGTTATTTTCAGATCATCTTGCTTTTTTCTACCATTGATAACTTGGCAGCCACAATTTCCAACTCTAAATTCTTGGGGTGATACAAGAAAGTTTAGGCATAAATACTTTTAGAGAAGATAAACTTTCCAGGATGCTGCCCACATGGAGCATAGTAAGTCTGCATGGGTGTGTATTTTAATTGTCTTATTTGTTTTTTAGTGTCAATAACATAACTAGCTCTTTTATCTCTTGTTGTCTACTCCCTTGCTTCAGGCAGGTTGAAAAAAAATCTAACTAAAGAGGAATACTGAACTGCTCAGTTAATGTGCTTTCCAATTTTGCTGGTGCTTGTAATAATGCCATTTGAAAATAAAGGCCACAGAATTAGAGGGTCTACTGCGCCTCAGTGCTTTTTTGTTGTTGTTTTTGTTTTATATAGAATAAATACTTATTTCCTCCCTACCAATGAAGAGGCAGCTCAGGGTTAGGCCAACAGTAAATGCCTGTATTGTAGACATCTAAAGTTAGATAAGACCCATCTTTCTTCACAGCAGAATGCTTCAACTCTGTTAGCTGCAATTTTTTACACTTGTTGGGACTCCTTCAGCAGATCCAAGGAGATTGACTGTCCTTTGGAGACATCATGTCTTGACAGCTGTATGCTCAGCAAATGTCTGCAGCAAAGCAGCAACCTCTTTTCAAAGTGCAATGTTACCTATCACTCAACACAGACATAGTGTTTGCAAACATTGACTTGAATTTGTCTCCTTGTTTGGTTAAGACCGTCCCTTTTTGTACTCGCCAAGATAACAAATTACATGCATGTCTGTGATAAGTCTTTCTAGTACTGTCTGTGGATTGGATCATTCTCCTTGGAAAACAAGATTCTCATAAAAACATCTTGTTACTATCAATAGTTTTGTCCAGGTAGCTGTCAGGGATACCGCTTTTTCATGCTTCGAATCTACTAAGGGAGGGGCCCTGGTTGGGCAGATCATATACCATGTCAGAAAAATAGGAAGTAAAACTGGAAAGATTTTCCTGGGTAACAAATCTAAATGTAACTGCTTCAAGCAGTCATGTAACACAATCTCTTTCATAATTCAATCAAGCACCAAATTATTGCCTTTTTATTTTGTTACTATTAGATGACTGTTCCAGAACCTGAATGTTTTTTCAGTATTAAATCCTTCTTCGACTATCAAGCCTAGAATGAATTCAGGCCAAGTTCTCTTCATCTATGCTGTACTGCTGCCCCTCAGTTTAAAAAGCTCTCCTCCTACATTGATCTTTATATTTATAGGCAGCGATCATATCTCCTTCTAGCTCTTCATTTAGTGTACAGCGAGCTGATCTCCCGTAGGCTCTCCATCCCCCTAATTGCCCTGTTAACCATTTCAAAAATGCATTCCAGGTTGAAATCATCTTTTCTAAACACAGATTAACAGGATTGCATAAAGTATCCTGTACGAAAACTCACCAAATTATTCTAAACTGGCATTAATATTTGCAGACCAGAGAAAGCAAGGTTGGTGGAGATTTTTTCCAGAGATGTAGGCAAGATTGATATATTCTTTTTATATAAGATATATAAAGTAGGCACACCTGCTTTCTAAAGTAAATGGGGTTGTTATAGACAATCTCCAGTACATACTGGCCTGATCAGGAGTTAGAAATGTGTCCAATTACATATACCTGGGATCCCAAGTGATTGTTGCTGGTGCCCTCCTCAGGGGGTTTTGATATTGCACTGACTGTACTAAATCCAAATAATAAAGGATAACAATGGCAACCGAATAAAACTTATCTTGTTGTGTATGGAAGAGAGATTTGATTAACCACCAGAAAAGAGCTCCCCTTCACAGAAACTCCAATGCTGAGGTGGTCAAATGCTCGAACATTTTTGACAGGAGAAAATGCTGAGTCTAAATCAAGCCAACTCCACGACTATGACGTGTCAGAAGACTCTAAAAATTAGTAATTACAAGCAGGATGTGGCACAAAAAGGAAATTAACTTTCCCTTATTTTACTGCAGTCCTTTGAACTGAAATCCCTGGCATCACATCTGCCTGTTCATAGATGTTGATGATATTTTTGCCAGACACTGCTGCTGGAAAGGAAGGCTGCATCTTCATAGTACAGGACTCATCTCTAAAAATCAGCGTATCTGTAGAAGGAAATCTGTGGTATTCAGTGTTCAGAAGGTGTGGGAAAGGATAGTGGGATATGTAGATGAAATAATTTCATGTCTGTCAATCATTTAAAAAGGTAAGGGTCCAATTGTTGGTCTCCACCGTATCATCACAGTAGCTCTAGTTACTTGCTGCTGATTCATGAAACACCATTTATATCACAGCTGACATTTCTACTTGAACCACATCCAATCCATTTTGTGCTTATTCCATCCTTTCCAGTACATGTCTCTGTAAGAAGTTAGCCTTTTGAGACAGAGTAGGCAGCAATACAAAAATCAATGCATAAATAATACAAAAATATCTAAGTATATGTACCACGTTTATGCCATGCAAAATGCATTTTAATTAATTTTTTAAAAAGGCAAGGATGAATTAGATAAGCAGAAATAAATATTATGCACCAAATGCATAAAATTTAGCCCATTTTATGATCTTCAGTTTAAAATGGATGATGGCCTTACATTTTAAAAAGCTATGATATAAATATTCCGCTCTCAGCTTTGGAGAGATTTGATTCAACTGCAAAAAATGCAAAGATAAAATCACTTTGCTGGGTCAGAACAGTGGCTTAATAAGTCACTAGTAACAGGTAAAGGTTCGTCAGTAGGCTGATGAAAAAGTTCCTAGGATGGCCAAATATAAAGAAAAAAAAATCTACTCATCTTGAAATTTCTTCTTAACAGCAGTCAGATGATTTTTCCACTGGAGTGTGAAGATTTCTAGACTTTATAGTGTAATTATTTCTGTTCAGTTATCAAGTGTTATATTTTATTGATAGAATAACGGAAGAATGAAAAGTATGGAACAATAAAAGGAAACTGAAATGGGGGGGTGGGGGAGGAGGCAGAGGAAGTCTTAATTTGTAAAGAAATCATCATTTTGGTGGCTTCAGTCTTCATATGACCACACATCTATTGATATGGAAATTTGATATTAAGATATAGGAAGAGCAAATATTTTTTCACAATGGTTACTCAAGAAATCAGATAGGAATGAAAGTAATAACATTATGCATGAAAAAAAGCTTGAAGATAGACCCTGTATTAAGGAAGAAGTTCATTACCTGATCAAGAACAAGGTAATTAGAGAATGATAATACAGAGAGTGAAGACAAGTATCAAAAGACTGTTTTAAGAAACAGCTCCTATTATGTTTATGTAACTCAGGCAAGAAAAGAGGGGAATCTTCAGTGTAGATGGTATTAAGGTAATGAAGCACTAAAAGCGTTGAAATGGAAGAAAATTAGTCAGGCTAAAGACAGAATAAGTATGTAGTGTTAAGATTAAGAAAACAGAGATGGATTAGATGAAATACTATAGAAACAGAAATAGAAAAAAAATAGAACAAAGAGGACATTCTTACATGGAAGATGCTGAGAATTAGATAAAAGAAAGAAAAGATGAAATATTTTTAATTACCGAAGCTTAAGACTGCAGAATTTCTTGAAAATACAGGTCTTGCATAAGGCCTTCTCATGACCAAGGAGAAAAAAGCAGACTTACAGGCAAGTGACATGTTGCTGGTTTAGTCACATCTCTTAGACAAAAAGATCCACAACTTCCACAAAAATCACAAATACTGTCATGGAAACAAAACTGGAAGTGTTGCTTTGGTGAAGGGTATTTCAGACCCAACAGAAGAAAAGGCGCACATTCTCTTGTTTCAGTTATGCTAAACAGGATGACAGTTAAGTTATCTTTGGATAACTTTGTCATAAAGATTGCTTCACCTAGTGCTTTTACCTTGTCATTAAATATAGAAGTAAGAAAGGATAAATATTAAAACACTTGAAGTAAACAAGTATGACTTCATTTTAATGATTTCTGTGTTGTTTTTCTGCTGGATATATTCAAACAAGCTTACTTTCCAGATTATTAGATTTATTTTACGATCTTATGTGGAAAGAAAAGTTTGGATGTTTCCTGACTGCTGCTCAAAACTGACTATATTGTCTTTTAGATAACACGCACAGAATGGGGAAGTGCAGCTTTGGTTTCTCCTTGGCACTATCCAATTCATTGATGGAAAATATTAGGGATGGCATCTGAGGTTTCTGGCCATTCTGAAATGTCAATTGCTTAATGCATTTCTTGAAACCCAAGTGGTGCTGCATAATAACAGCGTTACCTAGAAAGTGCTATTTTGTCTAAACCAGTCTCTCATTAGAAAGAGAGAAAAAGGTCTGGCAGCTCCCTCAGGAAAGGAGCTGAGGGAGGACAACCCCAGTGCAAGCTGTGCCCTTATCTGCAGGGTGCAATCCCACAGGGGCAGAGTGTGTTGGGCAGAGCTGGAACTGGCAGTAGGGTCCATCAACAGCCCCAGGCATGGCAAACAATGCACCTGGTCCAGGGTCCACTCAGGGTACCTAGTTAGGAGTTGAAGCAGACAGGGCCAGAGACAGGACTGGAGACATCCCCACCCCACCCCCGTGATGTAGGTGGGGCAGGGACTGGTGGCTCCAAGATGGGCTGAAATGGGGGCGCTGAACCCCAGGTGAGAGCTGGGGGAGGCCCCAGGGGAGGCCAGGTTGCTACACTCAGGTCTGTTCGTGCGCATGGGGCACTGGTGCTGCAGATCAACGCAGGCATTGAGTTAACCTTGTATTCACTGAATATCCCAACAATATACATGGGAAGTGGAGATGCTACAGGGGGAGAACAATATGGTCTTATGTTGGGAACTATAAGCTGAAATATTAATTAATCAGTATGTTCTTATCAACTCAATTTGTTTCTATCTCAGTGAAAAGGTAATAGCACTTACAAGCACGTAACATTTTTCCTCTTCTGGTTGGTCTAGATGTATAGCAGTCAGATTCTTCCTAAGTAGAATATTACATATATATTTCAGCTTTCATTACTCCCTCAAACAATTAGCTAATTAGTCTACAGGAAACATCTGGCACCGAATTAAAACGAATTTGCTGATGAAAAAATCAATATAGTAAAAATGGAAAAATAATTCCAAAATATTCTGTAGGCAGTGGTTTAGTTTATCAAACCCTGAGACTGCACTGAAGATTTGTGATAGCTCCACTGTAAGCACTTGCATCTAAGCTAGTTACCCTACACATTCATCCTAAAGCACGTATTTAAAATGTAATATGAAATACGTACTTCTCTCCATTGACTACAAAGTGTGCTTGCTACTCTCTAGTGCAAATGCTGTGTAGTAGACAGTTCACCATTAGGTGAGGTGAATCCCACATTGCATGTCTGAACATAGTCTAGGATACTGTTCAGATTTTCCTAAAACTTTTTCTTCTCTCTTCCTGATGTGTAAATCATTCTATCAGCAAGATATTTACTGAAGTGTGCTCAACTCTGTCTAGCTCCATTTAACAGCTGTCCCTCAGCATCACCAGAACATGCCTTGGAGAAGGAAGCAAGTTAGCTAGAAGTCATTTGTCAACGTTGATGTCTTCCTTCCAGACACTCGATTCTGTGAAACTTTCCCTTACTCAGTTAGACTGTCACAGTTCGTTATTGTCATATTGTGGCTCGATGTATTAGCTTTGGAGTCTCAGAGAGCTTGATATCCATCATTCATTTCTAATAGAAAGTTCAAATCCCTGTCTAATTTTTTTACAGGGGGACCAATACAAATTCTCCTTATTACAGCATCACTTTGCTTATTTTCTTCATTTGCACTTAGTCACAGGAAATTAGGTATGATACTTCAGTCTATTGGTCAAGTCCTTCAAGAAAAGCGTGACAACAAATTAGTGCAAAGCGATCATATATGCCTAATTATTTTACTCTTATTAGAAGCTTGCCTTTATAATACCTCAAAACTATGCCACAGTTAGACCTTTCTTAAGTGAGAGCTACATGTTAGTCTAAGGAAAGTTAAAATAACTTTGTTCATTGGAAGCAGAATTTCTTATGAAGGTCCTGAGATTAAAAAAAATGTTATGTTATACATGTCTGTCCACTCACCCATAATTTCTGTAGCTGCTTGCAAAAACTCTGCTGTCACATTTTTCTATGAAAATGATATTCCATGGAAATACAAACTTCCTGTAGGAATGGGCGAGTTTTGGTTACCTTTCATGAGACAAAACCAATCCAAGTTGAAGCATCCAAGTGAGATAAAAAATACTGCAATCTGAGCTCATCATGTTTCAGTTTTCCTTATTGAAACCTCTTTTCATCTCTGAATGTAATGTTTTCCATTATGAATTATAAAACATAAAATAAGAAAACACAAGAAAAAAACCCTTCCTTTTACTGAACAAGAGTGATTTTTTTAATACATTATTTTCTTGAAATTCTGAAAGATTTTTCTTCATTCTAATATTGAATAAAACAATTTTAAAAAATCCATTTCCCACAGAATATAAATACCATTTCCTGTACAACTCTAATCATTTTTGTGGCATTTATTTCAGAAAGCAATCCTTCTCAACTTAACATCTCTTCTAAGACAGACAGATGAATCATGCCCTGGAGGTGCCTGTTTCTTTCAGCCGGCTATAAAGGGAATCTAGGTTGATGAGTCTAGACATCGACAACCAACTTTCAGATATTTACCCTCAGGCAAGATGACTCCTTTCTATTGAAAAGATGAAAATACTATACAATTACTTTTGAGTAAGCATGATTTTTCAATCACGCTTAGGGGAATATTTATCAACAGTTTGCCTTCTAATTATAAGCTTTAAAAGAGGTTATCTGGGGAGGTGGTAAAATCCCCATCATCCCAGTGCAAGATCATATTAAGCACATACTCTTCAGTGATGGGCTGTGCCAGCATGGTCAACTCTGGTATGAATTATAGTCTGGGGTAACTGTATAGGTCACCATCAGAACTATAACACTCCTCTCCACACAGTCACTGGAAAGCAGTGCCCTCCTCCCTGGTAAGCATGTCAGCAGATGGCACGCATGGGCACATGGAGGTGACCAGGATCCTTTCAAACACTCCAGGCCTTTACACGTGGCCAAGCATGGCTATTTTCCTCACTCACCCTTGAAAACAAGGTCACAGCAGTAGATGCTGGGCTGGATGGGATCACTCAGCTGTACTGAGCCTTTTTGCTGGTGCCATGGACCATGGTGGGCTGCATACAATTAGCCTTGCCTCTTAACAGAAAAATAGACTGCTTGATCTCTGGAGGCATCTCCTACCCATTACATTTCAGGGTCATGGATTTGGCCCCAGTGTTTGAGGCAATCCGATTCCACTGATTACAGATGGAATATCACACTGTGGGAAACCTAGACCTCTACCATATCGTATCACTAAGGGTGTTGTAAAGCCAAACTCACTACAGAGCGTAAGATGAACACCCAACAGTCACCTGAGCTATGCAAGTGATATATTTAGATAAACAGTGTAAAAGAGTAAAACTGATGTCTTATTCCTTCTTCTGCCACTGAGTCACTTTGTACATTCTGACAAGTAATGTAATATATGTTTACTTAAAAATTTGCTAGGAATAATTACAGTCACCTGACAGCACCCTCGTGCAATTTCAAATTCAGCAGAACCAAAAGCTGTAAGAAAGCTTAAGAAATACAAACAAGTTGGATTCTGTCCTGCCTCCTCTCCCTTTAGGGACAGTAGCCCTGGGACAGCTGGGAAAAGTCCCAGTGTCCTGTTCTCAATGGGAGTAACTGCAGCATGTGACAAGAACAGTATGAGTGAGTTATGGGTCCAAGAGGAGGCATCAGGGGGTGTTCTGAGCTGAAGGAACGGAAGCCCTTCCATCAGACCTTGCCGTGTGATTAAGGAAGAAAAGAGATGTACTATTGCCTTAAGAGATACAATACACAACATTTTGGCACTTTCATGGAGAAGGGTGGTTATATTAATTTTACAGTGCTTTTGTTATAAAGCTTGTCAGCGCTGAAGGTGGAGATTGATACAATTTGTGTAGAGACTAATGGAAGAATGAAAACAAAAATCAAACAAAATGTTACATTGCACATTTGCATTAGGATAAATGAGTGGGAAGAGGGGGATGAGGTAGCTGTAAAATTCAGTAGGTGGTGTATCCTTTTTAGGACTAGTGCAAGTCTGAGCACAGTGAAAACATAAGCAGCTTCTCTTTCAGTACCATTTTAAAGAAAGAAAGAGAGAAATTGTGTGTTTATTGGGTCATTGTTCAAATAAGGTAGAATTAAAGTTATTTGAGAACTTCAAATAACTCTTCATTTCATGGCTTTCTAGAAGACTAATATTTGTTGACTTTCCCATTCTGAAAGGGCACAAGATATGCCTGGGATGCGTTTACTGTCTTAGCAGAGTTCTTCAGCAGTGAATTACTTTCTTTCTCGAAGAGAATGCACTTACGTTTGGTTTTGTACATGTGAGTGGACTTTTAAGCAGTTTGCAGATATCCATTTAAGATGTGGCTATGATGCAATTTAGGTATGCAAAACCAGACAATGTTTCTCCTTGGCACTTACTGGAGGGGGAAACACAACTGTATTATAACATAAGGAAAGAAAGGATTAGCTCACAGGACATGGTCACAAGTCTCACCCCAAGGCTACTGAATGACTAGAGATCCCACATCACTCTTCTCTCCGCTAGCTGCAGAGCTTCTAGAAGGGCCCAGTTTGCATCCCTAAGCTTCTGCATTGTTAGAGCACAACAAAGATAGTAGTTGTGTCTGAAATACTGTATTTTGAAAAGAAAAAAGAAACTTGGCTCTATAGCTCAAGATGCCAATGACCTTTCATGACATAATGGTTACAGTAGCAGTAAGCAATTAAAAGTGAACTGTTACCTCCCTCTGTTATTATTTCCTTCCCCATTTCACAGCATACAAATTACTCCCTCCATCCTGGTCATCCAGATTCTGTTCCTTTTTTTCAACCCATTGCAACAATAGTATTTAAGAACCAAAACCACCCACGGAATCTGACATCCTCCAAAGGCTATGTCTGGAGAACCCAGGTCATGAATTTCCCAAAGCATCTCTCAGACCTCCATCACTACAATGCACTCAAAATTGAGTAAATATGCAGGGTTTAGAGCACTTATACCAGCTATCCTTTGCACATGAAAAAGTTCTCTGGGTCGTTCATCCAAATGCAGTCAAATTAGTGCAGGTATCCTTGGAGTAGAAACAACGTGAAAAAACTCACTCTGGCCATGTCCCTCAGGGTGGGTGGAGGAGGTCATAGATAGCCCCTTTCCACGAGCTTCTGTGGCAGAAAGCTCAAATGCTTAGAGCTGCCTAGGAAGTATCCCTCATTCACACACATGGGAAGAAAATGAGAAAACTGGGAAAGACTCCACACCTACTGTCCCCTATCCCTCTTCCTACTCTATCCTTCACTACACTCTCTTTCCTTCCCCAGCATGATGTCCTTTCCTTCCTGCACTTGCCTCACCTACTACTTCACTCCAGTAACTCTTACCTTTCCTTTGTAAAACATGGGGATTGTCATGTGAGTGATCTTACATACTGGATTCTGTAAAATTTATCTGCACGATCTCCGTGGGCTTCTATAGGTTGCAGATTGGAATCAAGATCTCTTAGAAGTTTTAATCTTAAACCCCTCTTTTTCACCCTGAAAAGATGTGCTTAGACATCAGGTTTTGTTGCTTTTGTTGCTCTTCATCTCAGAGAAAAATTAGCAGCAGGTGAAAGCTTATCAGGATTCTATGGTGAATCTATTTCATTTAAGGTATGCATATTTTTTCTCCACATCCCATTTATGCATTATATCTAT
>WEIS01083888.1:0-14426 GCA_013389965.1 Todus mexicanus
ATTAATCAAGAGAAAGGACATAGAAAGCAAGCAATTACAATAGACCTTGAGACTTCAGCTGGATCTCTAACACTTATGCAGTTCCCTTAAAAACAAAACGCAACTGCATATGCACAAATGTACTAGGAAAAGCTAGACAGAATGCACATTCATAAATCTATTTACTTACTAGCTAAGAAACAATTTAGAAGAGAAAGGATCTGGAGATAACAGACATTCATGCATGGTCACCAAGACTAATACTGGTTTTTAGTGTCTGAAGTTAAAATAGCTCAAGAAAATATAGATTTCATTGCAAAATTAATAGCCATCTTAACACAGCTCAGCACAGGCATGTATTAGCAATTAGGAGCACGTAAGAAGTACATGCATTTATATTCTTGAACAAAAAAGATTACAGCAACGTCCATGCAGGCACAGCACCTGTTCCTATTAGTAAATGCTTAAAGAATAAGTCTAAACATTTTAGAATGAAAACAAGAAAAAATTTGCTATATTAATACAGTTTTTGCGTTAGGCTCAATATTAGCTACTCATTTTAAAACTTCCAAACCACCCTGCTGAAATGTATTGACTGAAGGTGTTGAAAATAAATTTAGAGCTCAAATACAAAACTAATATTGAGACTTTTCATGTCTGATGTTACATTTCTGTAATTTCCAATTCAAATATTCTCAATTTAGAAGTGAGAATCTCTCTCTCTTACATTACTTTCCTTCATTTACACATGCAACAGCTAAAACTGCCGATCTTCAGGCCTGTGGATTATCACCAAGAAAATAAAAAAACCTGCAAGTAAATTTCCCCCTTCACTCACATCTGTGTCTATTAAATGAACACTTCATATACAACAGTTAACTGCCCTCTAGTATCAGAGATGTAACTGAAAAAATATTTGACCCTACTAGAACTCTCATTATCATTTTAGATGAAAGCAGTATTAAAAAAGAAACAATTTATCCTCCCACAGCATTATAGGTACTATGCAAATCTGCCCCAAACTAGCAGCACTATTTCTATTTGCAAGCACTCAATTGATTCACTAATTATTTTTTTTTCCACCACATGTGGTACTTACTAGAAGGGTTGAGGCCAATGATGTTTGAAATAACAAAGATCAGAGTGCATACATTTCACTTTACAATGGCTGTAGTGACAGAGCATTAATTTTAATATCACCAACATGCATTTGAATAGGAGATTTTGAATGTAATCAAATCAACTTATCTTGTTATAGCAGCAAAAAACCTATCCCTATTAAGAACAACATTTATTTCGTAGCGGAACTTAAACCCATGCTCTGGATCCTGGCGTCACCACCATTCACGAAACAAATGAGAAGGAAATGACAGGTACAGTGGCACATTGAAAATGAGAACTAGTCAGAATTCTCAAGTGACTGGCCCAGGTGATAAGCACAGGTGTGCCAGGGCTAGAGTGAACACAGTTTTCTTTTAAAGCAGTGGTATCTAGTTCCCAAGTGAGGAATCACTTTGCTCTGTGTATCAGAGAGCAAAAGAAAGACACAAAACTAGCAAAAAGAACACACAGCCGGCAGATAGCAATATACAACAAGAAAACTTGATTACTTTAGTGGGACTACTCACAGCATATGTATATGACACTGTACAGTATGTTTTAGTCTGGTTGAGCATGATTCACTCTAATGTAATTTTTCTCACACAGCAACAATATTTCACAAACAATGGATGCTGCTGCCTTTGTATAAAAGCACATTCAGTGTGTGGTTCTCGGCTAGATAATAACATTAGAAAGACATGAAAGGTTTAAGCAGAGGATCTGGGGATGAAGTACTTATAGGTGGTGCTTAAGTGCCCACATCCACAGCTGCCATAGCTAAATCTTCATCCAGATATTGCACAGTTCTGTAGATACTCTTATATCCTTCTATGCAACATTGCTTTGGCAGTATACATAACTTTTTCTGAGTATGCGCTGAAGTCTAACAGTCCCTGCCTAAATTCACTTGAGATCTCAGAGCTAAGCTTCCTTCTAAATAAAACGCTTATTCTGAGCCATAGTATAAGCTCCCTGTGATGACTCTCACTGAGAAGCAGGTTGGTTCTGCATTCTAGTCCTTGCATAAGAAATTGGGTTTGCATTTTTGTGTCTGTGTGTGTATGGAAAATCAACCACTACAACAACAAAAGACTGAACAGTGCTCAGAGCTACATTTTATTTGTTTATCTCCAGCATGCTGCCCTAACCACAGGCAGGAGTTAGACTCCCTTTAATTTTTCTTCACCTACACAGACACATCCTTGGCCACCAAAGAACAAAGCTAGAGGTAACACAAAGGGACTATGACTGCTTTGTAAAATCACTGGTCTTTCAACTACCCTATAGCAGTGTTAAAAATCCTGCAGAAGTACTCTTCCAATAACTCAAGAGGCACAGTTTTGATCTATTTAGATAGAAACTTGAGAAGACTAATGGGAACACAGCTTTGCACTTACCATAAACGTTGCTTCTGAGGTCATCAGTAAAAGCTTTAAGTAGACTCTCTGGGAAAAGTGCTGAACCGGCATGGTCAAGGTAAGTAATCCCTAAAATAAAAATAAAATTACTGGATTCAATTGTTTAAATATTTAATTCCATTTTCTTCCACAGACTACACTGTAAAGTGCACCATTCAAACACCTCTAGTGCAGTATGCCACACAAAGTCAATTTCCCCCCAGCTTCCTGGGGTGATATTTCTCTGCCTGACTTAGAGGTCTCTACAGGTCTCAAAAAATGCTTCTCAAATATGTTCCAATAGGAAATATTCACAGCAAGGCATCTTTCATTCACTGGCAGAAGAAAAAAGGAGGATAGAACAGAAGCCAAGCATTTTTACTGCATCTTTATAATTTTTAATGAAAGTCAAAAGATTTTGAGAGGCCTTTCCTGTCATATTTAAATTACACATTCTTTGGAAGAGAAAAATCATTTTGCTCTGCCTGTACGAGACTGAGCAAGCTGGTGTCTTCAGCCACAGCACCTTGTTACTCCTAGGCACTGCTTGTTAAGAAAAATAGTATTACCACAATGATGATAATTATTAAACAATAGTAGTGTTTCCTCCTTGCTAAACAAATGAAGGAACTATCTCAAGGACTGACAATACCTAAATCATGCTTCAACTCCAAAGACAGGAACTTAGTTTAAGTTTTAATGAATTCAAATATTTCTTACCACTCTGCTGCACTTAACATTCAATTAATTTTTAAAATTTCCTTTTACATTAAGCTATTACAAAACTTTTATATAAATGCTTATTTGAAATGAAGACTTCTTCAGGTTTGGCCATTATAGATTGCTTAATCTTTAGCAATTATACTTCCATTTCTCTGGTGTGTTGCATACTCTTTATTAGTTTTTTCATTTCACTTACCTTAAGCATTTCAACCCATTTCAAATTTTAATAATGATGAATATGATTAAGATTGGAATTTATTAAGTATTTTAAAGGCCTTCCATTTCCTCAGAGATTTAAAACTGAGTTAAGCTTTAAACAAGAAGCCTTGACACTTCAAAATGTATATTAGTATATATTACGCTGTTGTAGCAGTGGGTAAAGATGTGAGGCAGTGCTAATGATAAAGCCAGTCCAGGCACTCATCCCTTCTCTTATTTTCAAAAGAGAAAAGCCCTCTGCTGCCTTGAGATTTCCCTGCTGACAATGTCTGGCAAAAGCAGAATTTTTAATGATGGCTTGAAGTTAATCAAATGCTTTGAGGTGCTTTGAGGGGTGGAGCACAGACAAAACCTGGATCGATTTATTAGATGCACAGACTTTTTAGGGGTTTACCTTTTTTAATCCTAGAAAATTTCTCCCAAGCAGTATGAAGCAGCACACACAAGCATCTGGGGGTCAAGATGCACACAGTCCATCCAGCCATTTCTGACAGGAGAGGTTACTGCTGCTCTGCTCATCCCCAAAATGCAGGGGGTTTGGAAGGAGCTCTGCCTCAGAGACACACAGCCAGGCCTCTGTCCACCAAAGCAGCATGGCCTCTGCCAGCAACGGGGGACACTAGCAAGGGAGGGGACACCAGCACAGGGACAGCAGTTTTCCCTCCAACAGGCCATACGCTCACCATGGCCACCTTGAGATAGGCTCCTGCTGCACGAGCCACAGCCTGGCACCAAATGCCTCCAGCCTGAGGTAGACTTGAAGCACAGAGTAACAGCCTTGACCACCAACACCAGGGCCCAGCTCGATGGCAGCAGTCGAGGCTATAAACAACCTCTGCTCACTGGCTACAGCTGGGAAAGCTGGGGAAGGTAGGCCTAGAGCTGAGAAAGGGATGAGGCAGCCCGGAGCCAAAAACAGGGGGGAAGGACTGCCATCCTGCACGTGGCCATCCCAGCCAGCACTCTCTCTCAAGGCCCACGCAGAGATGCCACTTGGCTCGTTAGCTCTCACGAGCACCACAAGCCCAACCTAGTGATACTCTTCTGGAGGCAGACAATTGCCAGTTTGGGATCCTTCCAGCCCTAAGGAGGTTGACAGCATCAAAGTGATAACCCATACAGCATGAGCAAAACCAGGCAACTGGTTGAGGCTCCTCAAATAGAAACCATCCACCAACAAGGGAATGAGTGCTTTTTATCCCAACTGACACTCCTGGGAGGCAATGTGGGATACACGATCTCCAGGTAAAGACCCCTAAGAGGTTTTGCAAATTCAATTCTTTACGCAGTTCATTACAAAGGACAATATTGTGGTTCTGTGAAATGCAGGTGAAAAACCAGCCTTTAAAAAAAAATAAAATCCTCCTCTAGGTATATTACTTTGAAATTATAGGAGGACATTGGGCTGAGGAAGGAAAACTATTAATTCTTAAGCTTTCAATTTTTTCTTTAATGCTGCTGTTTAATCGAAAACAGAGAAGAGCATTTAATACTCTCTCTCCCCTGCCCCCCAAAAGATGGTCTCGCTCATCATTTCAGACTGTACTAAACCAAATATCTTTATTGCTACTGCACTTTTTATGTCATAGTTTTTCCTTCCTGCCTTATTTCAATAAAACTATATTTTTAAAGGAAAGGAAAAAATGTAGCACATGCATAACATGGGCAAAGAAAACAACATTAATAACTTTCATTGTGCTTTTCCTCTGGTTTAATAACACTTGCTATTTTAACGTTACTGAACACACATTAACCAAAAAGATATGTCAGTATATACAGAATAATACAGTTTCCCCTCTTTCACTGTGGTATTTAGTATATAGGCTGTCAGCACTATGAAATTGTACTGTTTACAGGAAGTAACAGGAGAAAAAATATAATATGATCAACCAAAAGAAAATTAAAACGCAATATCCATCAGGATGTGGTTTCATTGCTTAGGGAAAATGTAAAATTAACTTTTAGTTTAATTTACATATTATGTTTGGGATGTGTAACTGACTTCATTGATCTAATAATATACCAACTATTTGATAAAATCACATTTCAGAAGCAGGGTATTTTTTAACAGGAGTATCAAAAACCATTCAGTGTGTCAGCATTAGTTATGGAAAATTATTCAGAAAGAGTATTGGTTCATAAACCGTAATATTCGTATGCTAATATTCTTGCAGATTAATTTTAAACGGGGAAATCTTTAGGAACCAACACAGGCCAGTTTGTCCTGTTGAAGAAAGACCCAGCTCAGCTCTGTTCTCCTTCCATGCTACAATTCACCTCATCACAAAGCATCTGCCATCTCTGCATGCCTTCCTCAGTCCTCTGCAAAACTTCATGAGTGCACATGAACATATAGCCTCAGAAAGGCCAGGTGACCAGTTTAACTGAACATTTCAATCTCTAAATTGAAAAAGATAGATAATTTGGAGCATTTCAAAATTAGAGTTTAAAACAAAGTGAGAACACTCAACTGTACATTTTCCAATTGCCTGCAAAACACACAAGGCAAAAAGAAAATACCTGGATTAATCTTTTGCAACCAAAAAACCTGCTTCTGACAAAAGCACACTTTCCTGAAAGGTGACTCCAGCTGCCTTTGAAGAAATTTAAATTCATCATTTGATGAAATGAGAGTAGAACAAGATAGTTGCATCTTTATTAAATATTTTAGTATGTGTATACCTACCACCCAGATGATCTAGACGAGAAGAAGCACAGAGACGCCATGGAGGCACTCGCTACAATGGCCTGGTGGAGCATGGAGAGTAAGCTTTCTCCTCCTACATACCTGTTTTGGTTTTTAACCTCTGCTAGCAGTTAAACACCAAAAAGCCATTCACCCAGAGCTTCCCCCACCGCTTCCACTCCCCTGCTGTGGGATGGGAAGGAGAATTGAGAAGAAAAAGAAAAAGGAGAGACTCCATGAGTTGAGCTAAGGGTAGTTTAATAGAACAACAAACACAAGGAGAGAAAAAAAAAACAAAAAACAACGAACAATGGCAATGCTGATGAAATAATATGCAAAGCAAGTAATAGGGACCATGAGGATTACCAAAACACAGATCTGTCCCTGCACCAGCCACAGACTCAAGCCCCTCACTGGAGCTGGTTGAAAACAGGTCCCCCTAGGTCAGCTCTCCCCTTACATAGCAGGCACGACTCATCTGGTAGCCAACGCCTCATGGCTGGTTGGGTTGTTTACCACAGCTGGGGCCCTTCCCAGCTGCAGCCCCTTCCCAGCTGATGAGGCCAGATGCTGGGTTTGGGAGTTAGCCCCAGCCCAGCTGAACCCGGGACAACATCCCACCTATAAACCCATGGCTGGTAACCCAGCTTCTATCTGGCTAAATTATAACTGGTTTGGTATTGTGCAGTGTACTCTTCTAATCCCTGAAACTGTTCATGGTGCTACACATTTCTGAACTTTGACTGAGCATCACTTCCAAAAAAAATGAATTTACCTACATTCCATGTGGCTGCTCCATGTCCACCTCCTTAACCTTTTGCTTTCCTGTGATTCTACTACCATCACCAAAACAAGCTGACCTGCGCTGTGGCTTCACAAACTATTTCTCACAGCCCTGGCACTTCAAAAGTCCTGCACTCCAGTTGATTACAGGCTGCCAGTTACATTGCCAAAAGTTTCATAACACAGAATGAAATGTGTAGTTACAAGGCAGTAACAGTACAGAGTCAGAAATTTTGATTGGTGGATATAATTGCAATTCCGTGGAATTATATATACAATATTACTTGGAAAGTAGATGCAGTCAATGCCTTGGGGAGACAGTACATATTTTAAGTACAACAATATTAACAAAACCAGTATGAAACAGATTATATGAAAACAAGCTGAAAGCAAAATAAAGCATTATCTGTCAAAAGAGAAATGAGAGATTTTCATACACCAAAACAAAAGCAAGAGAACAACCAAGTGACAAAATATGGAGGAGAGGGCTCTACAGAGATTGTAGACAAGTGCGATATCATTTGGGCACAGCAAGGTTTTAACAGGTAATATCAGATCAGGTACCTCAGGTTATTTTAGTCATCTAAGTGAGACGCTCTTTAGAGGCAGCTCCCTCTTCCCATTGACTGGTTAAAAACTTAGCTCGCCCCAGGGATACTCCTAAATTAAATATCAAAAGTAGCTTTAACTATGTAATACATATAGTGTTTATAAAAATGCCCGAAATCTTAGTGATACAGAACACGATAAGCCCACACTCTGTATAGACAGACAGATAAAGATCCTGGTTCTGCAAAACCATTAATGAAACATATTATAAGAAAGAAAGAAAAAGACCCCTACTAATATGGCTTGAGAATTGCTTTTGCTGAATATTTTCTGGATTAAACATGCAGTGAATATCGTTATCTGTACCTTCACTTCCTGTTTGGCATCAGTTTAGATAAAAGCTATCAAAACCAGAGTATGTTGTCTGAAAAACAACATGGCTCTCACCTAAAGCATTAGATTATCTAGCAGAGCAGCATTTATTTCCCTTGCTTAGGGTCAAGGAGTTCTTCAAAAGGCCACAAAAGCAATAGTGTTTGATGGACAAGGCCATAGATGCCCAAAGCCTGAATAGTTACCATGCAGTCAAAGCAGACACTGTTCCTCAGTATGATTTGACTTAATTGCTACAGGCCTGGTGAAATAGTGCAGCAGTCAGCCTGCAGCCATGGGGCACATTCTGCTTCCCACTGCTAGTCCACCAAATACATCAAATGGAGCAAAGGAGGTTCAAGGGAGACCTTCTCACTATCTACAACTACCTGAAAGGAGGTTGTACCAAGGTAGACATTGGTCTCTTCTCCCAAGTAACAAGAGATAAGAAGAGGAAACGGCCTCAAGTTGGGCCAGAGGAGGTTTAGGTTGGATATTTAGAAAATTTCTTGACCAAAATGGTTGTAAATCCCCGAAACAGGCTGCCTAGAGCAGTGGTGGAGTCACCACCCCTGGAGGTATTTAAGAAAAATGTAGATGTGGTGGACTTGGCAATACTGGGTTAATGGTTGGACTTCATGAACTTAAAGGTCGCTACCAACAAAGAAGATTCTGTGATTCTGTTACCCAACTACCAAACATTGATCCACACTGGACTGGAGCAACATGGAAAATGACATCAACATTTTAAGGGCTGCTAACAAGTTGCTGAATTCTGTGGGAAACTGGTGTTCAATTAGTGTATTTCAGGGTTTGACTTGATTACAAAAAGCAAAGCATGAAATGGGTAATTACGTTTACCACTAAAAGGTTCCCATTATTTTTCTCCACATGCATCATTTGCTCTCATTGCATTATTACCCACAGCAAAGCAGGCAGAACATTAAAAGAGTTTACAGTGAATACCCCACACCCTCATTGCTCCCTGCACTCCTCAGCAGGGGCCACACCATCTCCACAAGAGCTATCTAGGTAGTTAGGGTTACTGCAGTAAGCACTGGCACAGCTCTGTGTACATGAGCCCCTGCTTGCAGTTTACAGTGTACACCTGGCTGGTATTGAGGGCTACGCAAGCGCAAAAGAAAGCAAGGATTTTACATTTATTAAGAAGTCACATCCAACCCTATGAAACATATCTTTCACAGCTATAGAAAAAAATAACATGACATCAAATTTTATCATTTGCAGCTTCTGTGCTAAATGAAACCTCGGTAAAAGGATCAGTCAGCATCCACCTTCATCCATTTGGCCCACCTCTGAGCCACAGCTTTACTCAGTGCTCACTCTTTGCTCACTGGGACATGATTAAATATCAGCTGCAGAGGGTGATGTTATTTCCACAGATGCCTTTAATGGGTTGTGTGAGACCAGCTTAAGCCTCACTTGTGGGCATGAATCAGAGGTACCTCAGCTACATGCAAATAACATACTACAGCCTATGGCTTTTCACCTTTGGATTAAATATAAATCACAAATTATTCATATTTATGTAAGTCTTCAAACAACTAACTCACCCAAACTGAAACTAGCTTTCAGAGCTCCATAATGAAGATACTACCATCTTTCAATCTTTTTGGTTTTCCTCTGTGATGCAATTGATCAATGAAAGAAAAGATAAAAGAGAACATATTCCCCATTCTTCTATTACTGGAAAATGCTTTTATCAGTTTTTCTGAAACTTTCACAGAAACATTCATTTTTGTGTAGGAAAGAGGCATTCAGAGTCTCCGCTGGAGATGAAAACATGACAGCAAAAAGCAGTGTTTAAAGAATATTAATAAAAACTGTTATCAGTAGTGGTCATTAGCTAAAAATCCTAGTAGCATTCTCTTGCTCTATTTTTCTTCCCATTCTTACCATAAATCAGCCACCGGCTCACCACGACATGCCAAGACAACGTTTGAAACTGACTTTTCTAGTCACTTCTATTTCTTCCTCTGTGATTTGAATTTTTTATTTGTATAATATCTAAGACAAATTAATGACTCTAAATATTTCCTGCAAAATATATCAAATGAAATGTGCAGTGATATAAAGAAAGCCTTTTAAATTATTTTATAGATTTCCAAAAACATAGAAGACAAATGTCATGGTTTTTAACTTCTGCTAGCAATTAAACACCATGCAGCTGTTCACCCAGAGCTTCCCCGGCCCCTTCCACACTCCTGCTGTGGGATGAGAAGAAGAATCGGGAAGAACAAGGAAAAGGAGAAACTCCATGGGTTAAGACAAGGACAGCTAGACAAAACAGCACAAAGAGAGAAGAAAAGCAACAGCAATGCTAATGAAATAACACACAAAGCAAGTAGTAGGGGCCACAAGGCTTACCTACACTCAGAAAGCAGATCTGTCCCTGCACCAGCCACAAACTCAAGCCCCACACTGGAGCTGGTTGCAAACAGGTCTCCCTAGGCCAGCTCCCCCCTTGCACAGGGGGCCCAACTCATCTGGTACCAAATATCCCATTGGCTGGTTGGGTTGTTCACCATCACTGGGACCCTTCCCACCTGCAGCCCCTTCCCAGTTGATGAGACCAGCAGCTGGGTGTGGGAATTAGTCCCAGCCCAGATGAACCTGGGACAACAAACAAAATGCAAAACAATAGGAAAGAAACCCCCATACCAACCAAACAAAAAACAAAAATTAAACAAACAAACAAACAAAAACCCCAAACAAAACCCCAAACAAACAAAAAACCACAGCCACAACAAAAAGTGACCCTCTTCTTCTCATTTCATTACACAGAAATACTCAAATCACTGCGAGCTTCTGGGAGCTAGAGCCTTGCGTTGAACACTCAAACACGTCAATAATTAAACACCCGCATGAGAACTGTTGCAATGAAGACTGAACGACAGACAGTGAAAATGGGTTAGTCTGTTGAGGCCCTGAAGAACTTCCCAGCCATCATGTTTTCCTGATGACAGGGTGGCAGATAATGAACGTCGTTTGACAAATGCAACAGTACCTCCCTCTGGTGGCTTTTTCTGCCAAAGAGAAGAGGCTGCTACTGCAAACCACTGGTAAAGTTATTCTCCAATGGAAGTTCTTAACATGATGTTCCCCACAAACAGCTACAGCCTTTGATTGATTTATACCATCCAGCTAACTGCCCATTGCCAGCAACAGAGAGTGAAGATTAATTTCAGGGATATGAAAGTAAGAGAAACCTAGGCTTCCCTTCAGCAAAAATTTGGACTGTTTTTCAGAGACAAACATTTCAAATAACCATGTTACCAAGAGGAACTGCATGTAAATTCAAAGACTGTGAAATGAAGACTGTGAGGACTGTTGGCCAAAACCCTACTATTGCAAGACACGAGGTCTAAGAAGATTGTCCTGGCTCACAGTGGGTAGTCCTTTGCCACAACAGATAACTACACTCATCCACCAAGCCACCTCCATCTGAAAAATAGGTAGGTTGTTAGTCCACCCTGCTCATTCTAGAACAGTACTTCATCCTCCTAGTAAGAAACTGCATCTTAACCTCTAGACTGCTTTTTCATAGTCAGTGTATTCTCATATCTCCCATACCAGCATCATTGGGCTCTAAGACCTTTCTTCACTCACTCAGCTTCTACGGGTATTTCTCTGTTGGCAAGCCAGTAGCATCTCTCTACCTGCTCAGGCTAAAAATGCCATCTTCCTTCATTTCTAATGCTTGATAAATCTGATAACCCAGGGGTACCTCTTCCAGCTGGAAGCCCTTTCTCTGGGAGCAACAGTTGGATGGAAAGCATGGGGTATGGGAGCAAAATGCACATTGCAGAAGGTCTCAGAATTTTACAAAGCTAGAGTAATCTTCTCTAACTTTACTGGAAAGCATCCGTATCTCTTGGCTTAGACTCCTGTTACTCCTTACCTGCTTTATACTCCTAATTGTTCTAGCAGTCAGGAAAAAAAAAAAAGGCATTACTAAACTACAAAGAGATCTGATGCTTGAAAAGTCCATGTATAAAGCTTGACCGAGAGCTCCTGTATTACGTTTTCACCAGTAGGCAATCACTAATGCAAACTGAAATCACAAACAGGAGCCAGGAACAAGCTTTTAGGGTGTCTTCAATGGTGTGAAGAAATGTTGCATACAAGTGTTTCAGTATCACTTCTGAGTAGCTACTTAGGTTTAATATAATGAATGGTGGGAGTTTCATTTTAATATGACACAGAAATAATGAGATTTTATTAGGAAGCTAGGAAGCATGCATGAAAAACTGTATAAGCTTTTCTATTGCCTATATATCAGGTTAGTATAAACATTTTCTTATCACAAAGTCTTTCAGCATCAATTCCCCGCAAAATAAGCCAGTTTAACTTTTGCCTTTTAGTAATTCGATCCAAACTGCTACCTCCAGTGAGACTTATTCAGCTGTAAACAGACCAATATCAGTGATAAGATTATGCTCAATTGCTTTACCTTTACTGAAGTTCACAGATTGCATTAGATATACAGACGTCAATAATACAACTCATTAAATAAATTTATTTCTTATTTCGGGAGTTTTTTGAAATGAGAATTATTTTGTAATTTTTTTCAGGACTGACTGTAATTTCCTAATACCTCCACAAACAATGCCATGCTTCACCAAATTGGAAAACAAGATTTTACCCACTCAAAAAAACAAAAGTAGCAGACACAAACACAAATATGTTTCCGTCAATAATTTAATAGGAGTGTAATTATACACTGGTATAAATGTTCTGTTAATACCATATTATATTTGGCCTAAATGATTTTTACAGCTTATTTTCCATTTATTAGTGGTCTTCCCCAGCTTAGAGTCAAAGTTCTCAACAACCATTTCCAGGAGTGTGCTAGGAATGAAAAAGTACATTTATCAAAAAGTGATGTTTCAGTAAACCACAGTTTTTAATTCTGAAACCATATGACAGCTGCAGAGATTTGTTAACTAGTTCTGACAAAAGTAACAGCACACCAGCATCCTAATGACTAGGCCTGAACGCAGCAGTATGTGAGAGAAATCCTACCTAACACAGGCCTGCTTTGAATGGGAGTAACAGCATGTAGCTTCCAGATGGTCGGTTTTATTAACTTCACTGATGTGTGGCATGTTAGAGCTCACTAAAAGAAAACTAAAAATCACTCGAGCTGTTGATACAGGCACATAGTTTATGACCCTCTTTCTAAAGGACAGTTAACATGACACAGCTTTTGGAGGTTTGATCTTTACTTGGAATCTAACTTTGGTCAGCAAAACTCCACAGTTGGATACTAGCCACACAGTTTGTTGCATACAGGCATTACAATTTCAGAGGTCAGGTTCTCTGACCTTTGGAAGACTGCAATGGGACAGAAAAAAAAAGTCTTTACCAAAGTCCAGGGAGTCAAAAGGAACCCAAGCGAAGTCGGATTGAGTCTCCAGCTGTATTGCAATGAATAACCAGAGCAGAACTTTGTCCTCAGGTCACAGGGACCTCACCTCTACAGAAGAAATTCAATCCCCACTCAAACATGAGAACATGCATCTAAGTCTGATTCAGAGCCTTTGAAATAATTACGAGGTTCTGCTGAACTCTGTATGAGTTAAACCATTAACAAATATGCTATAATCAGCACTTCCTAAACATACTGCACTGATTACCTTTTTGGCTCCAGGCCAAGTTAAAGAGCTGGGTTATGATCTGCACAGAAGCTTAAATGACCTTTGAAACAAGTGAAATTTTCCTTCCTTGAATAAAATATGCTGGGCTGCTCATATTGCTGTTTCCTCATATGGCATCTACAGGACATCTTCAGTCTCTAGAGTATGCGTGCACTCTCTAGAAGTCCAGGGATCAATTCAAAAAGTGTAACATTTTAAATAATCCATTGACAAAAGGAGCAGGAGGGTTATAATAACAGGTATTGCAACAGGAATAGAATCTCAAAATGACATAAATCTGCTTACTAGAGTCAGTTACACCAAATGAAAAACTGTTCCAGAAGTGTATTCAAGGCATCCAGGTGACTCTTTCCTCCAAGCACATATTATACAACTTTATTTACAAAAATGCACAAATATGCCTGAGTATGCAGCACTGAGATGAGTATATGAAAATATGTACATAAGTATCCCCTTAAGAGGATAATTAGTGTTTTCATATTGCTTCTTGTAGCAGAACATAAGGAAAAGCAGATGTGAATCTGGAGACTCTCTTCCCTTACAGCTCTTTTCCATCTTCTCTACTGCTTCTCTAACTGTACATTTTGATATTTTTGGCAACGTGATAACCTGGAAGTCACAACATCTGCTTTCAGTCTCACTTAATCAAAATTAATATCTACAGAACAGCATCAACAAATCCAATACCAACTTTTAGTAACATATTAAAGTTGGCGGTTTTGTTGCCAGGGCTTTTTTTCTTAAAGAAGGAAAAGATGCTTCACCTGAAGCACCCTTTCCCCTCCCCCCAAATAAGTAAAACCAAACCAAAGGTATCTGAAATACCTACATTAACCATAGTTATGGGTGGATATATTTGAACAGTTAGGGACACTTCTAACTTGAATAAATTTCATTCACTAGAGAATTCCAGTACAGAGGACTGAGTTCCAATGC
>WEIS01083891.1:0-10031 GCA_013389965.1 Todus mexicanus
TCTAATTGCTCTTATAGTGCAAACTGATTGAGAATCTCCCCAGGAGCAACTTGTCCCTGTCACCCCTTGTCTTTTCCACGTGACTCCTTGTGAAAAGGGAGTCACCATCTTCTTGATAGCAAATAAATCTGCGCCTTTAGCCAGTGATCCACCTTGTGATCAGACACAGCCTTTCATTTTTCCTGGGGAGGAAACAAAGGCAATGGAGATCAGCGTGCAGATCAGGCCTCCTACTTAGGTAAGTAAGTTCACAACATACTATCAGAATTTCTGTCCTCTGTACGTTATGGGAGGATGGGTTGAACCTGGAAGCATCACGGAAAACCTCACAGGGTAGCAAACCTCTGCATGGCCAGGAGGTTCAACCAACAGCCTACAACTATCCCACTCCTGTGGTCTATGGCCAGGAGCTGTGGTCTTGTTCCTGTGGTCAGGAGCATTGAAGAGGTTAGACAACCTGACTTGGTATAATCAACCGCTGAAAAATGTTGACTTGGCTGGTAGGGCAAAAAGAAAGAGAGGGAGTGGAAAAAGCAACGTTTCTTGGCCTCCCAACCATACGCATAAAGTGCCCTCATATGTGAAAGAAGTCGTAATACCTGGGCAGCAATGCAACGACGGGTGATATAATGCAAGTGAAATAGAACATAGGGTCTCCCATCAGCCTTTCCATAGTCCAGTAGGGGTTGGATGGAGGATGGCATACTGGGCAGGAAGCGTTGTAAACCAGAGCCACGAAGAAAAATAAAAGGATGCTGAAGATGCAAGATGACCAGTGGAGAAAAGTCTGGAACAAAAGAACAACAGAAGAATAATGATTCTTTATCTTCTGAGAAATGGGCTGTGATTCTGAGCTAAAACGTCTTAATTATTGGAGCAAAATCCAAGCAGAGCAAAGAGTTTAGAGCCTTCTATTTTCCAAAACTGTTATTACAGATACAACGCTACAGAGCTGTTTGTAGATCACAGTTTAAAACCTCTTTCTTGTTTAAATGCTTGCTAAAAATATAATGTGCCCAGGAAACAAAGCAACCATCTTCTGGTTTTGAAGAATAGCACCAAGAAAAGGGTTACATATATGCCAGCGAGTTTCTGTGTTGGGCTGTGGGTACCTTACCCAAGTCTTGGTTTCAATAGCCAAATGCAGTATGATGGTGAAAAGAGCTATTGTGGTGATGGGAGTGCCCCAGGAGAAGACATCCACCTCTGAGTCATAGTAAGTCTGTAAAGAAGGAGACAGGATTTAGCCCTAGAATTTAGAATGGGCTGTGTTGCCAGTTCTCCTCAAAATGCTTGAAATGGAGCGACTTCAACTTACGAAATAGGGGATGAAGAAGCAAACCAGGCTTTGATACATAGCATCAATCATGTTCATCCAAAACATATGCGGTTGGTACTCCTGTGGCATAAAAAAAGTAAATTAAGAAAATCAGAGCCTAAGGAAAATGCTGTTTGCTGGGACAATTATTTGGGTGGGGGATATTCCAATGGGCACCTTAAAGGGCTTGTGAAAAGAGCTTTACAACTTTACCAATCAGTTGGGTACCTTGGAGGATGAAGTGTGAAGAGTTTACCTGCAAGTTACCCTGTTCTGGGAGGAGACTCTTCTGGTTCTGTTATCTTTTTTTTTCCATGGGAGAAGGTGTAATTTGCATCTGACACTCAAACCAGCAAACATTTATCAAGATGCCCAATTTTATTCTCTGCAGTTAGACCAGTGATTTCAGGAGGAACTCTCCGAGGTGTAAGCACTTGAGTAAGTGGGTATTACATCACATACATACAAGCACATGGTATTTACTCACAAGAGAGAAAACAGAAGAAGCACAGATACTTAGGAAAGAAGTTGCACCAGGGGAGGTTTAGGTTGGATATTCAGAAGCTCTTCCTCACAGAAAGGGGGATAAAACACTGGACTGGGCTGCCCAGGGAGGTGGTGGAGTCGCCGTCCCTAGAGGTGTTTAAGGCCAGACTGGATGCCACAGTTAGTGGCAGGGTTTAGCTGAGTGTTGGTCGTAGGTCCTAGGCTGGACTCGATGAACTCAGAGGTCTTTTCCAGCCTTAATTATTCTATGATTCTAAGATCCACAACAATGATCTTCGCAGTAATTCATGCTGCAATCATAGAATCATTTAGGTTGGGAAAGACCCTCAAGATCATCCAGATCAACCATTAACCCTACTCTGTCAAGTCCACCACTAAGCCATGTCCCCAAGCACAAAATCTACACGGCTTTTAAACACATCCAGGGATGATATCAAGATGTGTATAAAATATATACATCTTCTTATCTCTGTGTGTGTGTGCACAGAATTGCTTGCTACGAAACAACATTAAACTCACATTTTGGTTTAAAGTACTGTGTGATTGCAGAGGTACGGATGGTCACACAGAAGACCTTGATATAGGGGAAAATAGTTTGCAAATGGCAAAATATTTATTTAATTTTGGGATGTAGCCAACATCTCCAAACACTGGGTTCCTTACTGCTCCTTCCCTCTATGGAGAGTATCACAACAGCCTAAAAATGGGGATTGAACGATGCTTAGAAAGAATTACGGTCTTCTACTGAATTAACACGTGGTTAAGCACTGGAACAGGTTGCTCAGAAGGACTGTGTATCTCCATTGGTGGAGACATTCAAAACTGGACTAGCTAAAGCCCTGAGCAACCTCATGCAGCTTTGCAGCTGTTTTGACCAGATGCCTGGATCAGATGGCCTCCAGAGCCAGGTAAATTATTCTATAAGCCTTGGATTGGTGATATCTTCCTGAAAGAGATCCTACCTGAAGCAGGATTTTTGGCAAGTCGTTAAAATGCCTTTTTAGGTAATTATTTGGAAAGTATGCTCACTAGTCTTCAGACAAACTAAAAATGGTCCCTGAGCTTGCCTATGAGAATCGTACTGTGAACCTGGGAGACTTCTCTCCTCAGCTTAACAGCTGCAGATAGGCAGATACAACTTCCCAACAAGCTTAAGCCATTTAAAAATTTCTTTAGCNACTGAGTGTCTCCTCCCAGAGGGCACAACGTCAGATACTTTTAAGAAAAGCTTTAGCCTTGGAAGCAATGTCTCAATACGGACAGTTTTGCCAAGCAGAAAGCTTTTCCCATGGCACACTGGAGCTGTAATTACCAGCAATGCTTTGGCTTGAATCCCTCCTGTAATCACTTCTGTTTTCATTGTATCAGTCAAGCAGAGACGGACAAGGTGTTTTCAAGAGATATTTCAGCTGGATCTGTCATCTGCTGGTGGCTACCTCCCTCAGAGTCTCAGTCTACTGACCTCCTAAAGGCATCTTTCTTTTCTGACTGTAACGGGCTGAAGTTTTGAGTAAGTACCGTGAGGTTATTCTCTGAAAGTCTCCACCAGCCTACAAGGTATAATCTGCTTTATTTCTGTGGTTATTTGTGAGCCTGGACCACGAGGGAGGTGTTCAGCTTAGGCCGACTTAAAGCATCCAGCTCCTGTTACATATTTCAAAATATATCTGGGTGTTTTTTGTTGTTGTTATTGGTGTTCTTTGTTTGTTTTACATGTACTTTAGGCATTTGAAATACCACCAAATAAGAATAGGGACTTCACAAACTGGTTTTATCCATCTCCCACCCTTTGGGAGCAGGGTTGGTTTTCAGTCGAGACTGAAAACGTTTAGGGAAAAAGAAATTACAAAGAGCAAGAATTTTTTACCTCCATATTCTGTCCACTTTTATAAAGCTGAGGTACAGCAATTAAGACTTCAGCTGGCACGTCCTTATCCAGCACACCAGTGATCAGTTGTGGAAGAGAAGAGAAGAGTAAATTGAAGAAGATGAGATACCACTGATCCACCATTGATGAGCCAGAGAAACCGCAGTAGAACTGATACCAGAAGAGAAGGGCCACAAACATCTGAAAGAAAATGAGCAAGTGTTGTCAATTCGACAAGATAAGCAGGATCAGCATCTCATCGTGCTCTGAAACCGTTCTGATTCCGGCTCTGCGACGACTTATCTATGAATGCTAAACATGAGAGGAGTTCTTAGAATCATAGAATCATTTAGGTTGGAAAAGACAAAATAACAGAATCACAGAATTAACAAGGTTGAAAAGACCATAGAGATCATCAAGTCCAACCTGTAACCTCCTACCTAGACTATCACCAACCTATTACCCAATATTATCTCATCACCTAAATCTTGTCCCTGAGCACATCATCCAGCCTCTTCTTGAACACCTCCAATGATGGTGACTCCACCACCTCCCTGGGTAGCCTATTCCAATGGGGAATCACTCTCTCTGTAAAAAAGTTCTTCCTAATATCTAGCCTAGACCTTCCCTGACGCAGCTTAAGACTGTGTCCTCTTGTCCTGTCATTGGTAGTCTGAGAGAAGAGACCAGCCCCCACCTGGCTACAACATCCCTTAAGGTAGTTGTAGAGGGCAATGAGGTCTCCCCTGAGCCTCCTCTTCTCCAGGCTGAACAACCCCAGCTCCCTCAGTCTCTCCTCATAGGGCTTGTGCTCCAGCCCCTTCACCATCCTTGTTGCCCTTCTCTGGACACGTTCGAGCAATTCAACATCTTTCTTAAACTGAGGGGCCCAGAACTGGACACAGTACTCAAGGTGCGGCCTCACCAATGCCGAGTACAAGGGAAGAAGAACTTCCCTAGTCCTACTGGCAACACCATTCTTAATCCAGGCCAAGATGCCATCGGCCTTTTTGACTACCTGGGCACACTGCTGGCTCATATTAAGTTTCCCATCTACCAGCACTCCCAAGTCCCTCTCTGCCTGACCACTTTCCAGCCACTCAGTTCCTAACCTATAGTTCTCCATGGGGTTACTATGACCAAAGTGAAGAACCCAGCACTTGGACTTGTTAAATTTCATCTTGTTAGAATCAACCCATCTCTCTAGTCTGTCAAGGTCCCTCTGAAGGGCCTTCCTAGGTTCCAAACAATCAACACTTGCTCCCAGCTTGGTATCATCTGCAAACTTGCTAATGGTAGACTCAATTCCCACATCCATATCGTCAATAAAGATATTGAACAGGATTGGGCCCAACACCTTTAAGATCATCAAGTCCAAGCATTAACCCTGCTCTACTGAGTCCACCACTAAACCATGTCCCCAAGCACCACATCTACATGGCTTTTAAACCCCTCCAGGGATGGTGACTCCACCACCTCCCTGGGCAGCCTGTTCCAAGGCCTCACCGCTCTTTTAGTAAAGGAAAATTTCCTAATATCCAACCTAAGCCTCCCCTGGTGCAACTTAAGCGTGTTTCCTCTCATCCCATCGCTGTGCATCTCTGTGCTTTGAAATCTGCTGCAGCTGCAGTGGGATCCTTCAAGTAGTTGGCTTGAAATCACCCAAAAAGGGACAAACCACACAACTCATTTCTCTCATAATCTCTGCAGAGCGGAGAAACCAGAGGTTTTCAGGGTTCAGGTGAGATGCTGATCTCACCTGGCGAGGGGGAATTTGAGACCTAGAACAAGACAGGCAGCTTCCTAGGGAAGAAAATCAATTCCCAGGCTTGGTCCGCCTAAAACTGCAACTTTTATTACTCTGTAAAGTGATTAACTCTATAGAGAAGGAAATCAGAAAAACCTTGGCAACCGTCCCTCGAGGGTTTCCCCCATTTTAAGCCTGAAGAAGGGAAATGACATGACCTCTCCTTTCACTTCCTCTTCCTTCTGTGCTCTGTTCTCCAAAGCTTTCAGCCAGCTGGAGTATGTTAACCCTTCATCACTTTTAGACAGACAAGAGGAAAATATAGATCTGTCCTATCCAGCTGCCAAAACGTGGTGGAAATTTAAACTTAGAAAGGAGGAGAAAAACAAGCTGTGGTCTGCTTAGGGAAAGCTGCTACAAGGAGAGTAAGCCCATCTTGAGAAGGGGAATGACCACAGAATAAGAGGGTCAATCCCGCTATATGTAAACTCCAAACTACAACAGGGGAGGTTTAGACTAGATATTAGGAAAAAAATTTTCCCAGCAAGAGCAGTCAGCTCCTGGAATAGGTTGCCCAGGGATGGGGTTGAATCCCCATCACTGGAGGTGTTTCAAGGGCGTTTAGATGTGGTGTTGGGGGAGATGGTTTAGGGGTGAACTTCGCAGAGTAGGGTTGAGGGTTGGACTCGATGATCCCAAGGGTCTTTTCCAACCTCCAAGATTCTATGATTCTCTCTCTATATTGTATATATATGTTCAAGCAATGTTTGCATACTATGTTCAAGCAGCTTGTGTATCAGCAACTGTTTGTGAGCCCACGATATAAACTAACCTGTTAAAAAATTAAATGATAGCATCTTTTTCAAGGATCACATCTAGAAATGTTTCTGTAAACACATTTCAGGGCAAGGTAATTTCCTCTGGCCAAACTGAGACCGAGTTACCAGAGCTTACCATCTTCAGTACCGTTGGCTGGCTGAACAGATCTCGGAATTTATTTCCTTTCCGCGTCCAAAAAGCAACAAAACGTCCAGAGTCTTTTCTCAAAGTAGAATTGCAATAACGATGTGAATTTAGATACTTTTCTCCTGCTTGTTTGAAACAAACCAGCTATTCCTAGACCCAAGAAATTTTCCTCTCCAGGGTCTTGCTAAAATTAACCTGTCTTGGAAACAGTTTGGCTCTGACAAAAATGGGTAGCTTGATGAAAATACAGTCAGCTGAAGATTTTCCTACCATCTCTAGTATGGGTCTCAGCAGTGCAGCCAGTGAAAGCTGTACGAATAAAAGACATTTCACTAACCGAGCTTAAATCAGATCTTTTCTTTTTTTTTTTCCCCTGAAATTTTATTTTGAATTCAACAAGCGCTTCATTTAATCTCAGATACAACGCTCCCTCTTGCTTTTGTGCATCATCCCCCTGAAAAAGCCAAAATGAATTTACATAAAAACTGAGTTACGGATTTTAAATAAAAAATGTTTCCTTTTTTCTGTTGTGGTTTTTTTTTTCTCTCCAGATGAGGCTGTTTTATGAATGTGGCCTCAGACAGAATTTCTCAGTGAATGGAGTATATGTCTAAAAATGTCCAGTGCTGTCTTGCAGATGTATAAATGTATGAAGGGGAAGAATTATTAATGTATATGTATTAATGTATAAAGGGGGAGAAGCAGTGCAGGTAGAATTTTCTGTACATGGAATCCCTTTTCATCAAGCTCTTAAAGGTCTCTTCTAACCAAAACAATTCCACAATTTCACAGAATCACAGAATAATTAAGGCTGGTAAAGACCTCTGAGATCATCGAGTCCAGCCTAGGACCTAACACCACCACATCAGCTAAACCCTGCCACTAAGTGCAGCATCCAATCTTCGGTTTATGTTTTACTTGTATTTTTATTATCTCCACCAAGCCAAACATCATCTTGGCTACATCATCTGAGTTTCCAAATGGCTTTTGCAGCCATTTGGAGCTTAAACTTTTGAGTTCGGTTCTAGTGGAGAATGAGAAATTTCCTAATACGAGCTAATGGGGGAAAACCACTTGAGGAAACAGAAAACCTGCAGAACATTTGCTGTGCATCTATCTTGACTCTCTGCGGGGAATCATCCGGAACAGTCTCCTTGCAAAAGGATCAGGCGTTCACATCTTTCAGTTTTGAACACTCTGTCCTTAAGGGCAGGCTCCGTGTCAGACGTGCTCGCGTCTATAGGCTGGATACCCCGCTACAGTTGTAGAGTCAGTAAATCAGCAACAAGTATCGCTCGGGAAGCTCTCAGGGCTGCCAAAGCAGAGCCAGCACAAAGAGATTTCTTCCGTTCTATTCTAGCCTGGAGGCAGCAGCTTCTGAAAATGTCTTACTAAAAAAAGGCACGAGGAAGAAGACTCGTAATCAAGGGGAGTTGTACCAAAGGAAATGGAAGATTTTTACAAGAGCTGAACAAAAAGCTAGATGTATAAACAATGTCTCTGGCTGCTGATGGCTGGAATGGCTTATGTGTATTCCTTTTTCTTTCTTTTTTTTTCAGTATGTTATTTTAATTTTAATGTAAGACAGCTCTGCACACACTTCTTGGCAGTTTAGATTCGATGCTGTCAAGTCAGGGGGTACCCTGGAAACCTACAGCACTGGGGGTGGGAGAACAGACTTGCAGCATCCTTCAGGATCAAGCCCTAAAAGTCTCACATTTGAACACCAGCAGGTATTTCACTGCTGTGCTTCAACAGGTGGCCCTGCACTCGGTGCAGCATTATTTAAATCTGTTTGCTATTTCTGACTCAGGCAGCACTTCAGACCCATCTAAGTCTCGTCTTTCTTTTGTGTCTCTAAGGGTGATTGATGCCGCTGTTGATCAGAAGGTATTTTAACAAGCTTACATTAACACAAAGCTGCTTTATTCATTCTTTTGCTCCCTTAGGTAGCCCTGTGATGTTCAAAATCTGGATGGTCTTACCCTGATAAAACACTTACCTTCAGATTGAGATCAGACAGGGATTAGCGTTAAGTAACAGGAATTTGCATTAAGAAGTTGCCACTGATTAAAAACAACCGAGGATTTGATTTAATTCAGAAAGCAACTTTTACACAATTGAGAACTCCTGATACTGAGGATAAAATCCAGTCTCCTGCTCACAATTCACACACTGCCCTCTGGAGCAAACTGAGGTCTGAGAGCTCTGGCTCTCCTTTTTCGTGCTTCTTCACATCCCATGCTCTCGACATGATTTATAGGTGTTACAGGTGAGCAGATCTGTGTGTCTGCCCGTGACTCCCACCCAGCTGCTGGAATTCTTGGTTGTCTTGTTAGGCTGCTTCCAATCAATTATCTTTGTACTCTGAGATCAATGCAAAGGGCCTTTGTTAGGGCCAAGGAGTCGAGCTGCTACTGGCTTAGTGCCCAGTCCTGGACTAACTCCTGTTTCATACACCAGGGAGGATGCACAGACCTGTAGTCTGTTCTTTACCACGCTGTGCTTGCTTTCTAATGAGCTCTTATGGTTAGCTGGGAGTAAGATAAATCAAGAAAAAACCTTCCCAGTCTCTGCAGCTGAGACACAGACAGGACTCAAATCATCTCCAGTCACGAGGGAATATGTGCAGCGATTCATGAGCAGCGACGAGATGAGGTCAGGGAGAGAAAACACACTCAACTGCTACTTTGGACCAATGCTGGATGGCTTTGGCGTTAAAGCCTCCTGTGTCTAGCCAGCTAAAGCCTGCAAAGCTGCTCGATAAAGAAACTTTTCTTAAGCGGCGCTTGTTATTTCTGTTACCCTATTTGCACATTCAGCAGCTCACTGTAGCTGTTCTGGAGTGGGGCTGGTATTGCTGCGAATGGCAGCCAGCTGTCTTTCAACTCCGCAAATCTCTTCGCAGCTTATTTATAAACCCGTTTGGAGGCTGACCTAAGGCTCACTTAGCACAAAACAAACCCTGGAAGCACAAAATAAACCCTCGAGCTGCCAAGTCAAACACTTACTGCATTTTTGTAGAAGAAATACAGCACCATGTTGGCGAGTCGGGAATAACACCAGTGGCCATGAACGAGCAAGAGCTTCTCCAAATACCGGAACCTTGGGATTGCAAAGTCGCTTGCCATCACCGCCTTGAAAGAAAGAGAAGTCGGAATCGTTACCGTTAAAGCATCCCTTTCGACATCAACAGTGTCACCTTCTCAACTCGAGACACTCCATGGAAATCGTACAGATGAAGGATGAAACCCGTCATTAGAGCGCGGCTGAAACGCAGCTACCGCTGCGTTGATCTGGAATCGCCGCGAGCAAAAGCCAGCAGCTTGGCAGAACATGCAAGACGCCCGAAGGAGATGACAGTCTACGTTCCAGATGTGGTGACAAGCAGCAGCAAAAAGCGAGAGGTGGGAGAAGGGCTGGCGATGGCAGCTGCACGAGCGATGAAGGCTCAGGGCCCGTGCGTGAACATCTTGGCGGCTGTAACAGCTTTCTCCGTAAAAACCACAGGGTACTTACAAGGCAAAACCAATTTCCCCGAGAATAAAACAAGAAAAGCACAGTTAAGTGGCTGCAGCGCAATTACTGGACTTTAAAAGACAAAACAAGAGAAATGTTAGTTTGAA
>WEIS01083891.1:10270-23331 GCA_013389965.1 Todus mexicanus
CTCAGTCTGTCTCCATAGCAGAGCTGCTCCAGCCCTCTGACCATCCTCGTGGCCCTTCTTTGGACACGCTCCACCACGTCCAGATCTTTCTTGTAATTTGGGCTCCAGAACTGGACGCAGGACTCCAGGTGGGGTCTTATGAGGGTAGAGCAGAGGGGGAGAATCCCCTCCCTCGCCCTGCTGGCCACGCTCCTCTTGCTGCAGCCCAGGACACGACTGGATTGCGGCTTTCTGGGCTGCAACTGCACACTGGCGGCTCATGGTGAGCTTCTCGTCCACCACCATCTCAGGATATTGACCCATCTTGAGATTTCTAAGGTGCTGAGATACACTTGTTATAACCTCTCTGCACAGCACAGGCTGACTGGTCTTGCAGACAGACACTACCTTGCAGCCTGAGGAGAATTGAGCTGTGTTGTGTCTGCTTCCCTGTCCTCCACCCCATTCAGCCTCCTCTCAGCCTATTCCAATGTCAAAACAAAACTGTTGGCTCCTTTTCCTTCGTGCTTCTAAACAGTACTTCATAACACACTGTGAGAAGCGTCGGGGTTTTTCTCTTCTTAATTCCATTTTGATTCCGGTGAAGGAACATAGCAAGGAAGACAATGTGACCCAGACACATTTGCATGTTTCTTTCGTCTCAAAATATCCCCTTGATTTTCACACTTCTATTTTTTCTCCCAGCTTGCTTTTTCTTTTTCTTCTTCCTTTTCTTTTTCCTTTTCCTTTTCCTTTTCTTTTTCTTTCTCTTTTTCTTTTTCTTTCTTTCTCTTTCTCTTTCTCTTTCTCTCTCTTTCTCTTTCTCTTTTTCGTCTTCTTTTTCTTTCTCTTTTTATTTTCCTTTTTCTTTTTCTTTTTCTCTTTCTTTTTCTTTTTCTTCTTCTTTTTCTTTTTCCTTTTCCTTTTCTTTTTCCTTTTCTTTCTCTTTCTCTTTTTCTTTCTCTTTCTCTTTTTCCTCTTCTTTCTCTTTCTCTTTCTCTTTCTCTTTCTCTTTCTCTCTTTTTCTCTTTTTTTTCCAGAGGAAAAAGTGATTCACGCTCCACACGCGTCCATAGAATGTGGGAAGCAAATAAACCAGAGTATTGCTGGTTTAGACAGCTCACTGCTCAAAGCCTTCTGAGTAACCTGCACGTGTAAGATTCTGACAGTTGTCTATAGTAAAGACGCCCGCACGATTCCTCAGAACCTTGTAGTAAATGAAGGGATCTATAAACATTTTCCACTCTGCTGAGCTGTCTTTTTGGAAACAAAACAAACAACCACCAGGTACTTTAATGGGTTAATGAGCAAAGAGCTTTCAGATTTGAACACACCGCAAAAGCCAGGGGCATTTGAGGACTGGTTATTGTAAGGGTATGAGCTCAACTGGAAGTGGCATAATGGGGAGAGGAGTGGAAAAAAAAAAGCAGCTATGAGCACTGTAGGTCTGCAATAAGACAAAAAATAAATGATGTGAATTAATGCACAGATGATAAGAGCTGCTAAATTCATAAGAGATGATAAGACCAAGAAGGTTGGGGCAGACTTTTTTGAACGGATAGGCTGGGAAGGAACCCCACAAAAATAATCTCCTCTGGGTTCTCTGGAGCCTGAGCTGCCTGCAGTGATGCTGCAGAAGCTATGCAAAGCTTCTGGAGCCTGTTAGAGGCTGCGGAACAACAAATGCATTAATCCAAGACTTCATTCTCTCCTGCTCTCCCCGGCTATCGGTCAGACTCAGAGGGTCTACGGTTGGGGTGCCATATGCACAACAAGTATCTCAATATTTTTTTGGTGGCAGTTTCTTTCCAGTTTAATTTAGAGCTGCTAACGTGCCTGGAGAAGCATATTTAATGGATTGCTGGCCAGAAATTTGTTTGAAGGGTGCTGAAGGACATCTACTTGCCCCAGAAATTACTTTGACTGAACACACTGGATGATTACAAGAAGGAGAATGAGAGTAATAGCTCTGCTGGTGTGGCTGAAGTCCATCTTCTGTAGTATCCAGCCTTCAAAAACAGCTAAAAGAGGATGCCCTTAGAAGAGGATATGAATAAATGAGAAAAACATCTACTGACTTTTCTCCAGAGTACTGTCCTGGCCATCTGCATGTCAGAAAATGTCCGTGTTCAGAGCTCAGTTAAATTTTTCTTTCCTAAATTTGTGTGTTGGTCCAAATAAATGTCAGAATTCATGAAACCCCATGGTATAAAACTCCACGGCCAACTTGTGCACGGTGTGAAGGAGGCCTTTCTTTCCTCTTGAGCAAAACATTCAGTCAGTGAGGCAAAAAATGCCATGTGGGTCAGAGAACCACCCACTGGTAACTAAGTCAAGGAGCATGCTCATCTGCTCAGGTCCTCGGGATGGAAATGCTTCTCCCACCTTCTCTGAAGAGCTCTTTGACATATACTTGGCTTCTTTGTTTTCTCAAGTAAACAGCCTGCACCCAGCCCAAACGCAAGGTAGGTTGTGGAATCATAGAAGGGTTTGGGTTGGAAGGGACCTCTAAAGCTCCCCCAGTCCAACCCCCCTGCAGGGAGCAGGGACATCTTCAACTACAGCAGGTTGCTCAGAGCCCCATCCAGCCTGACCTGGAATGTCTCCAGGGATGGGGCCTCCACCACCTCCCTGGGCAACCTGTGCCAGGGTTCCACCACCCTCAGAGTCAAGAACTTCTTTCTAATGTCCAAATCTCCCCTTCTCTAGTTTCAAACCATTGCTCCTTGTCCTATTGCTACAGACCCTTGCAAACAGCCCCTCCCCAGCTTTCTTGTAGGCCACCCTCAGACACTGGAAGGTCGCTATAAGGTCTCCCTGGAGCGTTCTCTTCTCCAGGTTATCTTCCTCATCCTCTCTGTCTTACTGCCACGTCCTGTGTTGGCACTGCAAGCGAACTGTGCCAGCAGTAGAGGAGACAGAGGTAACAGGTAATGTAGTAGGTAACACATTCTGTATATATACATCCTCTCTTCTGAGGGTGGGAGAAGGGCCTCTTACACAGTAGGAAATACTTTCTTCTCTTTCTTCACTGTTCTGCTGCCTGACCAGGCTGAGTGAGGTGTGTGGGTGGCTGGGTTAAGGGTCACCACCGCACCATGGAAACAAACTGCATCAGCTGGATGGAGAAGTACATCCAAGCAATATAGGAGAGGAAAATAAAAGACAGAATAAGGTGAACCTGTATTTCCTCAATAATGCCTAGCTGAGCTTCATTCGTCTTTTAAAGCAGTATTTAGAATCATAGAAGAAATAAGGCTCTGAGATCATCGAGTCCAGCCTATGACCTACCACCACTACATCAGCTAAACCCTGCCACTAAGTGCAGCATCCAATCTTTTCTTAAACACCTCCAGGGATGATGACTCCACCACCTCCCTGGCCAGTCCATTCCAGTGTTTTATCCTCCTTTCTGTGAGGAAGAGCTTCCCAACATCCAACCTAAACCTCCCCTGGTGCAGCTTCATTTAATAAATGATTTCTTAAAATATATTGCTTAGAGGGATCCAATAATCTGAATTTTCTGTGAAGGTAACTAGTAAGCTTAAACTTACTTAAACAGACCTGAGAACAAACACAAGCTCAATCTCAAGCTGAAAGCATCTGATGATACTCAACTGGCACTCCTGAGGACAACTTGCTACTTCTCGTGGCTGTCCAAAGGCAGCTGACATAAGGAAAGTGCCTATTTTTCCGTGACAGTGCTTGCCAGTGAACGAGCAATGTTACCTGCATGCCTTCTTGACCAGAGATCCCCACGCCAACATCTGCGACTTGGATCATGCTGACATCATTAGCACCATCACCTAAAGATGACAAGATACAGTTTTGGCATCACTAGTAGACCAGGAACGGTTAGAAGCAACAAAGCAAAGGAAAATCACTTGTCATTGAGTATAGTAAGGGAGATGTGGGGTAGGAAAGGATTCATCTTTGGAATATAAACTTGACAAAGCTTCCAAGACATTCTGATCTTTATAGACTTCTTTTATTATGGAAAAGTAAAAATAAATCAAATCCCTCTCTTTTTCTGTAACGCTTAAAGTTTGAGTATCTGGCCTGGACTGCCCAATTACTAAAACACTGGAAGGCTGAGAATGAGCTTCCCAATATTTCTGCTTCCTGATTAAACTGTCTGCTTGCAATTAGGTACGACTAAGAATGAAATGTGCGAGGAGGCCTAAAGCCAATGAGAACATCTACACAGTGAAAAACACGATGAAGTTAAAAAGCAGATGAATTCTCGACTTGGGTTGGTCAGTCTGAGATCTTTAATACACCCATGACAGGTAGATTTAATGGCAATGGTTGCACAGTCACCATCCCTTGCTCTGTTCTGAATCATGATATCGCAAGTGCTTGGTGCCACAGAAGGGACACCAGAATGTTCATCCTTACTTCTCAACCTCAAATTTACAGCCAGTGTGCTGGTGGAAAATAAAACTCTATTAGCTGATGACCAGACACTTGGTTTTAAACTTTAGTGGCATTCATATCTTACTCGTTTCCTTGCTGTTGGCATGAGTGGTGTCTTCTGCTCACCTGACAAGGATGATGTCTTTGTGATTGTGTGACGCAACCCCAAGTTAGCTCATATTGGTTAAAAGAGAGAATGTACTGGCTTCTAAGCTTCTAACCTTCCAAGCTTCCAGGCTTCTAAGCCAGAGCAGGACCTTGAGTTTGACTCACATGCTCAAGATGCTCAGAAAGAATGAAAACAAAAGTTTCCTGGTCTCCACGAGGGTTTTTAAGCATTCTGGAGACTTCAAGTCAACCAGCCAGACGTTTTTGTCAACATATGCAAATGGTTATGTCCACAGTCAGCCAGACAAAGATAGAAATTCAGTATGAGGAAGGCATTTTTGAGCTACATATAATAGAGTGAGCACAAGGATTATTATAACCAACACGGATTTGATGATGTGGATGTCACAGGAGTCTGGCAATGATTATATGTACTTAGGTCCAACGTGCATGTATTGTTGCTATGACTAACCAAGACAGGGAAATGAAAGCTGGAGTGCCTGTGACAATAAATGCTGCGATCGCGTCTTCTAGCGCAACACGAGCCTAAATTTGAGATCAAGGAAAGAAGAGCCAGTTGACTTTTCTTATGTAAAAATCATGCAAACGTGGAAGACGCTGCCAGATTTAAAACAGGGTGATTGACAAATTCTTCGCCTTCTCCAGCTGAGCGATTAGCTGGGAAGAAGCACAAGCGCTGGCACAATGCCAGTGGCAAATCCATTCTCCATACTGACAAGGCCAACTGATATCCTGCGCTGTAGGGCTGACTTGTGATGAGAAATGCAGAACCCGGAGTTTAAACGTGGTTGGATGAAGCAACACTGAGCCAAACGATGTTCCGTATAATACAGTGATTGCAAAACGGTGTCTTCTGCACAGCGTCACCTAACCCAGCTCTTCAGAGTTGTGCTCAGACGTGCCAAAAATCTCGTAACGTACCTAGGTCATGATTACCTAACGTCTCTAGGAAGAAATCCCGAATACTTCTCCAGAGTTACATCTTGTTTTTGAATAAATACGCCAGAGTACAGGCGTCAGAGTTGTCCGACCGTTTTCAGACAAAACTGGAAGACTATTTGAGCTGTGAGGCAGCTGGAAGGGTCCTAATGCAAGTCCCCAAAATCAAAACTCTCAAGGCGCAGCACACATCAAGGCAGGGTAGTTTAAACAGAGATATTTACCTATTGCCAAGGTCATCGCTTTGAGCTTGTCTCTGACTAGTTTCACTACCATGCTCTTTTGGAGCGGAGTAGAGCGACAACACAATACTGAACGGCACCGCTTGGCTAGCGCAAGAAATTTATCTTCTAGTGTTGGTTCCAGGGCATAAGCCAGAGTCCTTCCATCAATCACTAGGCCCAAGCTGGAAAGCCCAGGGGAAGAGGGTGGATAGAGAGGGGTGAACCCAACAGTCATGTTTCCAGTAGCTTCGTCTATTGTGTTGTTCGAAAATTTAGACTCTACGCATTGCAGACACTGTTCCAGCAAGACAGCGCATGTCTCCTGAAAAAAAAGAAAAAGAAATTCAAAATAAACGGGCTTGAGAGAAAAGAACGGGCATTCAGACGTTTGTGTTTGGTGTACATTCAGGCATGAGGAATATGAAGAATGCCTTATATTTGCTGCGCTATTGAAGTTTAAATTTCTAATAACCTTCTCTGTTAGCTCTAAACACAATTCCTGCAGAAGAAACGACAGCAACGAGGACTCGAAAGGCTTCAAATCTAATTCCCCTTTAACATGCAGTAATGTGTGCTAAACTCTGCTTTTAGCTCCTCAGAATAACAGTGCTGGGAAATGATATAATCGGTATCAGTACCAAGTTAAGTATGGTGATGAACACCATCTACACGCCTACAACTCAAATCAAACAGTTCTGCATTGTTAAAGGCCAATTAAAGGTTATTTAAGCTGAATTCTCCCTCCTAGCCACGCTCAACTAGAAGATGTTACTGAGAACACACGAACACTTAAAACGAAATGCCATAGGTCTAACAGCAAAGTGTGAGAAAAGAGAAAGATCATGGAAAAATCAATTTACCAGTTCAGTTGACACACTCAAGAATGGAAAACGCTGTTAGTTTTTCTTCCTTTTCGAAAGGAATTGGAGCTGGATACTGCTGGCCTACCTCTCCTCTGCTGAAGTCCAATTTTATCACCCCATTAAAGGACTAGAGCTCTATCGGTCTGGTTCCTTGTATCTTAGACCGTATCCGTACGCACTTTGTGACTGGCTGCTTGCAAGAAGTTGAGCAGAGGAAAGTTCAGTAATTGAGAAGAATTAGAGAGAAGGTCTGTTAGGAAGCAAAGCATTACGGTAGACGTGGTTTTCTGACTCTCAGCGTTAGCATCAAAGTTTAAGTACTGCTTCTACCTCCAGAGAAAAAGCTGAGGAAACAGGAATGACTCGGTTATCTAAATACTGTATTTTAGCGGTGTAAAATAAAGCACATTCTTAATAGGCAATCAATTCTTCCTCGACACGTAGAATCATAGAGAATCACAGCATGAGAGGGGTTGGAAGGGACCTCTGGAGATCATCAAGTCCAACCCTCCTGCCAGAGCAGGATCACCTTGGACAGGCCACACAGGAACACGTCCAGGTGGGTTTTGAAAGTCTCCAGAGAAGGAGACTCCACCACCTCTCTGGGCAGCCTGTTCCAGGTTCCATCACCTTCACAGCAAAGAAGTTTCTCCTCACATTGAGCTGGAACTTCCTGGGTTCCAATTTGTGTCTGTTGCCCCTCATCCTATCACAGGGCATCACCGAGAAGAGACTGGCCCCTTCTGCTTGACACCCACCCTGCAGATATTTGTAAACTCTGATCAGATCCCCTCTCAGTCTTCTCCAGACTCAACAGCCCCAGGGCTCTCAGCCTTTCCTCACAAGACAGATGAACATATTTAATAACAGGTTGCTTTTGGAGACCCATTAGTGCCAATAAGCAAAACAAGGGATGTTGTGAGAATGCACACCAAAAAAAGGCATTGATGCTGCTGACATATTTTCATTCACGGTGGAGCCCCCTACACAGCTACACGTCTTCAGCAAGTTTATGATACATGACGCTATGACTCAGAAGCATGAATCACTGAGAAGTATTCAAAGACAAGTCCTACCTGAAAATTACGGATGAAGCAGGCAAAAAAGGAAAAAACAAAAGAAGAGGGAAAGGGGAAAGAAAAAAAAAAGCCATCAAACTTTTAATTGTACAAGTTGGAAATAAAGCAAAGCAAATTCACAAGCGAGCTTGTGTATTGGATCTGCTTACTGGTGATTCAGCATTCAGCGTGATGATTTCTTCATCGTGATCTAGCAGCTTGCAGGCGTAAGCAATATTAACAGCTGTTTCTTGCTTGTCTCCAGTAAGGACCCAAATCTGCAAGCCAGCGTTGCGCAAGTTTGCGATGGTTTCTGGAACACCGTCCTGCAAACGGTCTTCAATGCCAGTTGCACCTAAGCAGACAGAAGAAGCAAAATATTGCACGTTAAACGGACGCTCGGGGTTCACCTCCAATTGCAAGTTTGGATTCTCCAGAAAAAAACCCTAACAGCAGCAGTGACTTTTATTGGGAAATAGTTAAAACTATGAACGATTGTAACATCCAGGTAGTTTTACGGGGATATTGAGAGAGGGGAGCAGGAAGTACTTGGGTAATTATCTGCATTAACAGCAAACAATAAATCCAGAATTCAAAATTTCAACAGCCATCTCTTGGCACGTCTAGTCTCGAGAGGTTCACAAATCTGACGTGTCTTTGCTGATTGTCCTTCTGCTCTATCTTCACCATCACTTCTGAATGTTGCTGGAGAAGATGTCGTTGCCTCTAGGAGATCATTTCAGTTCTTAAGGGTCTTAACTGCCTTTCCTCAACCAGGAGAGGCTGGGGCGCTAGAGATTTCTCCATGTGGAAGGGGAACGACAGCAGGGCTGCAGCTTGGCAGCAAACACTAGGCTGTAGACATAAACTTTTTCCTGCCTTGTTGCTCCTCTCTGCCCTTGCAGAAAGACACTGGTTGCCAAATGAGACGGAGCAGAGAATAAAACCTAAACCTGTTGGCCATGATGTGAAAGCAGCTTTTCCACATTCTTAACGCATTCTACATGTTCATGAGAGACTCAGTATCTTTCCTATGCCTTCATAAGTCAATTGAGAGAGACGAGATATTCAAATACTGTAGCAAAAGCTGCTCAGGACCAAGCTCTTGTGTCTCCACTGACACACCAGTGCTCCACTGAGAGCCTTCAATGTGAGGAAACATAACCCCTCACTACTAGAGGATGAGGAGGTGACACACATGCAAATTACCTGGGGCAACAGGACAAGCAAAGAAAACTTCTCTCAGCTCTGTCATTCCTATGGTTGTTACTTGAAAAAAAACCACATTCCATCATTTATCAGCAGTCCTGGCTAACCTGGGAGGTCTCAGTTGACTGGAGATCAGCCAGCAAATGTGACACCCATCTACAAGAAGGGCTGGAAAGAGGATCTGGAGACCTACAGGCCTGTCAGTCTGACCTCGGTGCCAGGGAAGCTGATGGAGCAGATTGTGCTCAGTGCCATCATGAGACACAAAGAGCAAAACCAAGGGTTCAGGCTCAGTCAGCAAGGGTTTCTGAAAGGAAGGTCGTGCTTGACTAACCTGACCTCCTTCTATGATAAGGTGACCAGTTTAATGGATGAGGGATGTTGCCTACCTAGACGTTAGCAAAACCTTTAACAGCATCTCCCACAGCATTCTCCTGGACAAACTGGCTGCTCGTGGCTTGGATGGGTGTACTCTTCCCTGGGTGAAAAACTGGCTTGACGGCTGACCCAAAAGAGTGGTGGTGGATGGAGCTAAATCCATTTGGCGGCCGGTCACAAGCGGTGTCCCCCAGGGTTCAGTACTGGGGCCTGTTCTGTTTAACATCTTTATCAATGACCTGCACAAGATGATCGAGGCACCCTCAGTAAACGTGGTCTGAATTAGTCACCTCATACTCCCCTTTAAGTCAGAGCAGAGAAACAGACTCTTCAAGGGTGTGATTCATCTGCTCCTTTACGAAAAAGCTCTTTACTATGAGAGTGGTGGAATAAAGGAAAAGGTCACCCAGGGAGGCAGCTGAGGTCCCATCCCTGGAGACATTCCAGGTCAGGCTTGATGGGGCGCTGAGCAACCTGCTCCAGCTGAGGATGTCCCTGCTCCCTGCAGGTGGGTTGGACTAGATGACCTTTCGAGGTCCCTTCCAACCCAAACCATTCTGTGATTCTATCCTAAACCAAGTAGCTAAGACAGACAAAATGAACTGCACATTCTTCTCTCTCTCCACTGGTTGTCTGGGGAGTCTCAGAGGTCTGGAGTAGATACATGAGAAGCTGGGTGAGGGAGATCTCATCTCCCAAAGACAGGTGTGATGGCAATTAGTGAAGGTTATCTCCAACAGTGTTATGGTTGCCTCGGTTTCTTTGCCAGAGAAAGCAGCAGGATGCTTGGAGTAATGGTGAATTCAACAGTGCTTTCAACATCAGGAAGAGTATAACTTAGTTCTCCAAATACATTCTACATATGCCGATTTTAACTGCGTCGTTACGAATCATAGAATCACTTAGGTTGCAAAAGACTTCTAAGATATTGAGTCCAACCATTAACCCTACTCTGTCAAGTCCACCACTAAGTCATATCTCCAGGCACTACATTTACATGGCTTTTAACCGTCTCCAGGGATGGTGACTCCACCACCTCCTTGGGCAGCCTGTTCCAAGGCCTGACAACCCTTGCAGGGAAAAGTACCACGATCCCCTTCCACAGAACACACAGGTCCTGAGTGCATGAGCTGAACCTGATGTACAAGACAGCTGATGCCTCTCCAAAAGCAGTTTACGAGCTTTGTTTTATGAGAGTCTCTGATACGTCTGGAGTCATGTAAGTCTCTGATATGTTGAAGTGGCTCTAAGCTGATGTGGACAGGCTGGAAAGGGTCCAGAGAAGGAACATGAGGATGATCAGAGGACTGGAAGACCTGCCATATGAAGAAAGGCTGAGAAAACTGGGTGTGTTCAGCCTTGAGAAGAGAAGGCTTAGGGGAGACCGTATTACCACGTATCAGTACATAAAGGGTGGCCACTAAGAAGATGGAGACTCCCTTTTTACAAGGATTCACACGGAAAAGACAAGGGGTAATGGGGACAAGTTGCTCCTGGGGAGATTCCCATTGGACTCCAGAAGAAAATTTTTCACCAGAACAATCAGCCATTGGAATAATCTCCCAAGGGAAGTGGTGGATTCCTCAACTTTAGACAGTTTTAAGGATCAGTTTGACAGGGTGCTGGGTCAGCGCATGTAAACTGTATTTCTTTACCTTGAAAGGTTGGATTAGATGATACTTGAGGTCCCTTCCAACCTGGTATTCTATCATTCTATGAAATTCTATAGACAGTTTGGGCCAAGTCCTCCTCTCATTTAGAGTCACAGTTCCCATTTATGAAATCATGTCAAATTTATCCCTGGTATTCCCCAACTTCATGAGTATTCCCTCATTTCATGAGGGATGAAGTGATGACAGGAGCAAGGAATACAGGATATGTCTGTTATGTTAATTATATCCCATTCTTTTGTGGTGCTGCACACGACAGCCATGACAAAGCCCGAAAGAAGCCAATTTCTGTTCTGTCAGAACCATTTAAGGGAAAGAAGGGATTTCCTAGCCAAGCTTTCAGAATTTTTAATGCATTTTAATTTCATGTCCGGCTCTCATTTCCTTACCTAGCAGATGAAGATTCTTCTCTATCCGCAGCGCTGACTGAAACAGAAGTTCTTCGCGATTTTCAATAGAGGCTTCTGCTTCTAAATGACTTTTTAACCAACAGGCATACTCCTCCTTGCTGAGAATCTATTAAAAAGAGTATGTGAGGGCACAGTCAATGTGATGCAGAGGCATTCATAACGCACAGAATAAAAGGAAAGAGAAGTTAGGAATCAAGAGCAACAAATTAATAGATGCCTTCAGTAATCTTTGTCAAGGCTCTCCTTAAAAGCAAGCTGAGAGTCTGCATTTACTCACTCTTTTTGCAATGCAGAGGGTCCGCAGCCCGTCTACCGCATACAGGTTAAGGTAATTCTGGGTTTTGCTTTGGATTTTTTTTTGATGTTTGCCTCGAGGGTCATCTAGAGAAGAATCATGGTAATAATAATAATAAAAAAAGAAATTAGTGATTGAAAAATAACAGCATCTGAATGGCCTTAGAGAATAAAAGCTTGTATACGGTACTCACTGTACCGGCACTTTATAAGTGATACTTTTAAAGAGCTGCTGCTGTCTCCTGGGAAACTCAAATAAAATGTTCCATTTAGGAAAAAAAACCCCAAACCTTGTCTTTTTGTTCTGTCTTCTCTCTTCAAAAGTCGTTGTGAATGTGGGTCAGAAGGACCTTCTTTTTTTTCCTCCTTAAGTATTTGTGTGGCCCAAATGCCTTAGGAAATCATGATAATCTTCAGAGCAAGCAGCAATGCCAGAAAGAAGTACGATTTCAAGTACACTGCTAGCAAACGCTTCTCCACATCTCACCGTGTGCAGAAAAATAACACTTACTTCAAAATAACACTTAAGTTTTCCACCAAGGTTAATATCACAGAAAAAAAACCCCAACCGAACCAGTGCTCTGTTTTGTGTATCTCTCTAGAACTCCCTGAAAGGAGGTTGCAGTGAGAGTGTTGGCTTCTTCTCCCAGGTAACAAGCGATAGGAGAGAGGGAATGGGCTTAAGTAGTGCCAGGGGAGGTTTAGGTTGGATATGAGGAGAAATTTCTTTACTGAAAGAGTGGTGAGGCCTTGGAACAGGCTGCCCAGGGAGGGGGTGGAGTCACCATCCCCGGAGGGGTTCGAAGAACATGTAGATGTGGCACTTCAAGGCATGGTTTAGTGATTATGATAATATTTAGTAGATGGTTGGACTTGATGATCTTGAAGGTCATTTCCAACCTTAACGGTTCTATGATTCTATGACCTAAGTGTAGGAAGGTGCTTCTGTTACTGCTGTACCAATCTTATCAGCCTGAGTTCACGCAAGAAGTTCTGGATATCACTGAATTCATTTAGAAGAGAATCTCCACTTGTGTAGACCCCACAGGCAGTTGCTACCTTGAATGCAGCAGCACAACTTCCACTGAGCTTTGCTCTTCCCTTAAAGCCACGCGTAAGAGCTCCAGGTCAGGACCAAGCATCTGTTCCTGCTCCCTCTTTAGCTGGGATGGGTTCAATGTGCTCACATTGTGATCAGAAAAGGGTAACGAATATGACGGGAGCACATTTTGTTCCACCTCATTACCTGAACCGATGTCTTCGGAAGTTAAAAACAGGTGATATGCATCTTTTTTATCATCTAGGATCCAGACAGGTTCATGTACAATGTACCGTAGTAGCAATCTTAAGTAATATAAATTGCAGGGTTAGCACTAGAGTCAACGCACAAGCCGGTAAGTTTTTAGATTGGAACCATTCGTTGAGAATGACCAGTACCTTATGGCAGCTTTTTCTATTCCCTGATGTCATATAATTATTTTCTTTCTTTTTT